>JANBPO010007417.1:0-246821 GCA_024336825.1 Amorphophallus titanum | reverse complement strand
GCTGCCAGAGCCTCAAGTCACCTGGAATGAACCCCGGGGACTTCACCTCAGGAGAATCGAGATGAATTCATAACTAACCGACAGTGCGACCAAGCCTGCCAAATGATTTGGCATCAACTCCGTCGTGCCACTACCCCACACCTGTCGCCCGACCAAGGACAATGGTCTACGCGGTGGCTCGCCACCTGAATGAAGACTCTACTGAGGAGGAAGAATGCCATCGGCTCTTCATGACAAGGAACCGAAGGCTCTATCGGCAGAAGACCCCGATCACTCGACACGGGTTCAGCTTCTCGCTCTGTTGGGTCCGTCAACGACCAAGTCAATGCCCAGTCAAGGCGGAATCACCCTGGGCGTTATGTCACCTTGAAAGGGAGCTTTGAGCACGAGCAAGGCCGAGTTGGAAGCACAAATCATAGTGTCGAAGGCCGTGTCAGCGAAAAATCTGCACGTTCGAGCCAAATACACACAGAGTTTCAACTAAGGCCGTGCGTCGTGCTGAGAGTTGCGTCAACGCCCCGTCAAGGTTTTTCAAGAATCGCGGCAAAAAGAATCGTCAACGGTGACCTCCGGAATCATCCTCAGACTCATCGGCTAGCCCTCGACAACCAAGCAGAGCTAATACGGCGCCCCATTCACCGGCGTGCCCCTTAAAACGGGGCCGTCTTCACTGACGCGCAAAAGACCTAGGCTATTCTTGGCGCCACCCTTCCCGGCGCGCCCCTCCATGGCACTGAGAAGCTTGGGCCTATAAGAGGCTTTGTTCGTTCAATGTAAAAAAAAAAGTGAGAGAATAGAAGAAAAAAGTGAGCGATAGAAGAGAACATAGAAGAAGAAGAAAAAAGCAATAGAAGAAGAGAGGAGAAAAATAGAGGAGAATAGAAAAGAGAGAATAGAAGGAAAAGAACGAGAGAGAGACAGAGAAAAGAATAGAGGGGCCAATCATAAGAGGGTGTGAGGGTTTCTTCCTGTGCAAGTCCTTCCCCCCGAGAGCGTCTCCACAGCCACCATCTCCCTCTGCTGCGTACCAGTTCTCCGGCACCGGAGAAGAAGGGTTCTCCCGTGTTTCCGTAGGTGGGTAACCACTGTGTTCCCCACCGATTCTCTCCCTGCTTTGATGTAAATGAGAGAGGGAGTGGGAGGCGATGATAAGAGTCATATTTCCCCCCCTTCTCTTCATCTTATTTTCCTTCCCCCGAACACACATTTCTTGGGGTTCATTTTAAGCTGGTGCTCCCGAGACCGTTGGAGAACTGCCCGGAGGATCTCTACGTGACCACTCCTGGTCTTAGATTTGACCAGAACGTCATCCACATATACTTCCATATAGATATGCATCATGTCATGGAAGATAGTCATCATCGCCCTTTGATAGGTTGCCCCTACATTCTTAAGACCAAAGGGCATGATGATGTAGCAGTAGGTCCCCACTGAGTGGTGGATGAAGTTTTCTCCTGATCTTCCTCCGCTAGGTGGATTTGGTTATACCTCGAGAATCCATCCATGAAGGAGAGCATCTCATAGCCGGCGGTGTTGTCTACTAGGACACCTATGTGTGGAAGAGGAAAATCGTCCTTAGGACAAGCACGATTCAGGTCGTGAAAATCTATATAGACGTGGACCCTACCATCCTTCTTCATGACAGGGATGATGTTAGCTACCCATTGTGGATACAAGACTTCCGTGATGAACTTGGCTTTAAGGAGCTTGTCTACTTCTTCCTTGACTTTGAGTGCGAGCTTCGGATGAAGTTACCTTAATTTCTGTTTAACAGCTCGAGCGTCGGGTTTCAAGACCTAACGATGTTCAACTAAAGACGGGTCTAGACCCGGCATATCCTCGTAGGACCAAGCAAAAACATCAGGAAATTCCCTTAGAACTACCACAAGAGTAGCTTCCTCTTTACTAGTTAAATTGGCACTTATCAATATGACCTTCGGATCGTCCTCGGTACCAAGATTGATTTCCTTGGTTGATTCGTCAATGGAAACATTAGGTTGATCAAATTTCTTAGTTCCCGTGACAAAGGAAGCTATAGGATCACTACCATCTTCTAATGGTTCTTCTTCTTCTTCTTCTAATACATATACCCCTAGACCGTCATCTGCTAGAGATTCGTCTAGTTCGACTGCCCCTAGGGAAATGGGAGTGGAGGTGAATTCAGAGACCTAACAAAGTTGCGCGGATTTATCGGCCAGCTGGCTAATATAATGCACGGGAACCTGACGGACACTAGACTTCTTGGAAGGGAAAGACGCTATGTACAAATCTAGACTTGACTTAGACTCTACCCTACTAAGGAATGCGGCATCATAGTAGTATATTTCCATAATTTCATAGTGCATTAATGTCTTAATGAATAGGGTGTTGGGTTCTAGATAATCAGAAGATCATCTAGGAATAGAGTAGAATCAACCCTTGGGTTCGACCTCGAGTTTGACAGAAACATAGAAGAATGCGGTCTAATGAGGGCCGCTATCTTGAGGTAGTGGTCAATTCAAGACCATAATCAGATAGGTTCGACGCCAGAAAGGAAAAAGGGTCGACACAGTAGAACTACAGGCAAAATGCAGTCCTGGGCTAGCCGCTACCTAGAGGTTATGGTCACAGGGAGGCCACGATCAGCACAGAGTGCAGAAAACGCAGAAAACTCAAGTGCTTTCTTGACCATTGGGTTTTTAGGGTATAACCCGCTCGACATCCTAGTGGGAACCCAGAATCGTGGAGACTTATGGAGGCCTTGAAACATGATAGACTAGTTCGGTAGAAGGAATATTCGACAGGGAGGATCTCAAGTCCAAGAGGTGTTCCTATCAAGTGCAAGCGATCTAATAGTGATGTACCAGAATACACGCTACATGTAAACTTAATAAAAAAGAACGGAGATGAGAAGGGAACGCTCCAACGCATAAATCAAAGTAAACTTAAGTCATGGAAATTCCTTTAGTACAAAACTATAATGTTTTGGTATGAAATTAACAAACATGAAAAATAAGCATTAAAAACATATTAAGGCAAAACATAAAGTCCTGCTATGATCAAGGAATGAAATTAATGAGCTAAGGCATGTATATAACATAAATATATTGCAGGAATAAATGGGGTTTGATCTGGTTACAAAAACCAGATGGCGGTCTGTTAGGGGCTGCCACTTGCAAGTAGCAGTCTGTCGAGGGCCGCTACTTGAATAGATGGTCTTTCCAAGAACGCCTTCTGCCTGTATCAGATAGAATCTAAATCTGATGTGCAGAGCCTATTCTAGGGCCATAAATGAATGAAAACTATAGGAAACAGAAAGATAGGACATGATAGCGTGTCTAAAATGAAGAAAAGGTATGAAAAGGCATTAATTATGCTAAAAATTCTCATATTTTAATTAAGGGTGTAGGGATAGCATGCAGTGAATGCAACTATATGCTCTGTAAACTGATGTAATTGTCCTATTTGACAGGTTCGGTGGATGCCCTACTAGAGCTAGCGGCAGGAGGGCTAGCTATGGGTCGTGGTGGCTTTGGCCTATGCTGGGCGCGATATCTAGCTTTGCTGCATGAATGTGGTGGAGCCACTCTACCATAGGCTCGTGATGAGGATGATCGGCGTCCACCAAGCGACAATCGAGTTCCCGGCACTAGAGAAGCCGGAGGAGCAGGTCGGGAGGCACCCTCGAGGACTAGTGATTGAGATGGACTGGACTGCTCGAGCAGCCGAGCAGATAGCGGACAGGACAGGACTCAGGCGAGTGGTAGCTGCCTGAGTAGAGAGCGAGGAGGCCTATCTAACGGCCTACACTAAACGCTACAGGGACTAGGTCTTCTGTGGCTCTCGATGACTGGTATGACTCCTAACCTTATGCTTTTTATTATGCTTATGATTATGATGCACTGACATCTGGCTTCCTATATGCAGCACGACCCCCAGGGGCGGATCGCCGAGCTCCAGGGCCTCCTTCACTCCACCGTCCAGGAGTGAGGTGAGCTCCAGCAGGCGTTGGACCTCCTGGTGAGTTTTACTGACCCTTAGACTTAATATGCATATGCTTATGGTGTTGACTAACTTGGACTTCTAAAATACAGCGAGCCGAGGGGGCCCAGTGTCAGGGAGCTGACGCTCCTTCCTCCTCCCAGACACCTGCAGACCATGCTGAGCGAGATGCGGAGTTCGCGAGGATGGTGGCACGAGCCGAGGCGGCTGGGGCCACTCTCACCAAGAGGGTAAGTGGGCACTATGCTTTCCCAATTGATTATGATTATGAAATGCGATTGACTAACCATGATGGGTGAACATGTAGGCGACCGAGCTGAACCGGCTGCGGGAGGAGCTCGAGCGGAGTCGTGTAGCAACGCGGGAGGAGGCTGCCCGTCTCAGGGAGGAGATGGAGCGGAGCCGTCCGGCCCATGCGGTCGAGATGGCACTTCTCCATGCGGAGCTGGAGCGACTTCGGGCCGGGGCTGCAGAGATGGAGTGGATCCGGGCTGAGGCGAAGTGCTACCCAGCAGAGGCGGAGTGAGGATTCTAGTCACTTATATTTTATGATTCTTAGATATGTGATTACATGAATATAAAATGTTTAAACATGTTGTGATTACGTAACTAATTAAACTAAACAGATAAACCGTAAACTAAGAACAACAACATGTAACACACTTAATTACTATTGTATTGGACTTTAATTCTTGAGAAAGCTTACCTTTTGAGTTGATTTGCTGAACGAAGTGACTCCGAGGAAGTAAAAATGGTACTCTGTTTCTCTGCAACGGCGAACAGAGAATGAAGATGCCAGGAAGGAGAAGTCTTGGGCTTCTTCTTTGTTGTAGTCAAGACCGCAAGAGGAGGGTACGTAAGCAGAGGAAGAAGAGGAAGAGGAAGGATGCCTTCTGCGCTCCTTGTTGCATGCAGCCCGTAGGAGGAAGATGAAAGAGGAAGAAGCCCTTCACGTTACGACACTGTAGTATGGATGCTAGGGAGAAGAAAAGGAGAAGAAGCAGAGATCCTTGGTTGCTTGGATGGCAGCAGGAGGAAGACGGGATGAAGAATAGCAACAGGATGGAGATCCCTCGAACGATAGCGGCAAGGGTCTGCACAATCGACAAGGGAGTTTATTTATATGGTGAGAAAACCTAATCGGAGTGTTGAAAGGCTAAACGTAGCAAGGATTTTTATTATGTCCCGTCGATCCCTCTTCCTGCCAATACAATAGCTGCCTACTTTCTATTGCACGTAAAACCCTAAAGTCTACCCATGCAATGCTAAACGTGCAATATGTGCGTTGGGCCAACACACATGGATCTTTGGGTTGGGTTGGCCTTGTTAGAAGGCTCACGTGGGTTTGGCTTTGAATGAGTCTGGAGGTTGGCTGTATGTATATATATGGGTGGTTTAGTTATGGATATGTATATACGTGGGTTTGGGTTGAGGGTGGCATATAAATGGGTTGGGTGGTTTTGATGGGGGTCATGTGCAGACATGGGGCACATGGGTTGCATGTTAATCATTTATGGGTGTGGGCTTTATGGGCTTGAGGCCATATTACGTACGTGGTTTTTGTTTATAACTATAGTGTGGAAGGTTGGGCAAGGATGAGCCCGGGACGAGGTCGATCTCATGCTGAACATCAGAAAAGCATGCCAGTGGGTAAGCAAGGCTTAATAGGACTATATAAAACATAGAGATGCATGTGGGTACATAATTTAAGTAAGATCTTCATCTTTGTAATTAGGGAAAAGGTTAAGCATGCAGAATTAAACCTAAGTGCGCGATGATAGTAAAACATGAAATTCTCTTCGTACAATGAATGAAACTAGGAGAAAACAGAGGGATTTTACTCCTAACACATTAATTCAGTCTTTTCATGAGATAACCTACCTTTGATTCAATCCCTAGACTTCGAATTTCTAACTAGAAGTAGACTCTAGTTTTTACACTTTCTATGCCAAACTAGTAACTTCACGTCCTTCTATCTCATGATTCTCTTGACCTAAACACGTGAAAATTGGAGGGCATGGAGAAGATATAAAGATGATCAAATTGTTCTAAAGGATGAACTCCTAAATACCTCGATTTGGGCTTCTAGTCCCTAGATGTTCTCTGGACCGACATGCAAGTTCCTGAGGCCTTGTAGCGAAACAACAATTTTAAGGGCTCCTAACTCTCTGGATGCTTGACCTCCTAGGTCAAAATTTGGAGGAACGTTAATTAACACTAAGGTAAACAAAAAGTTCTAATGAACCAACCTAAAGTATCAACTCCTTACCATCGAACAACGTGAGCCAAAATAAGGGTTCGTGTAGGTTAAAATTAGGGTTAGGGTTTGGAGTTAGGGCTAAGGATTTGATCGAATTGAGAGTCCTAATTAGGTGTAGGATCAATCCTCAAGAGTCCTAAACATGCTTATAGGTCTACACACTTGGATCCATGAGGATTTAGATGCCAAAGATCCAAGCTTTCTACATTTCTTCACCTCACGGAATCTGGAGAGTTTAGTGGTCAAAGAAAGATCATTTTCAAGAGCTTAGAGGTCTCGCGATAGATCACCAGGCTATGGTAAATCCGAAAAATCTGGATTTTCCTTCTTATCCACTATTATCTCCTAGTTGGTGCATAGGTCTCTATTCGTAAATTTACGTTTCTAATAATAATCTTAGGTTTAAAAGCCTTAGAAATTGGTCTATGAGCCTATTTGAGTTGGGCTTAACCCTTTAATAAATATAGGGCCTTTAAATTTGTGAGGTTGATCATTTTCTGATGAATGCAGGTTTGATTGGAGTTGGGATTTGAATGATATACCTTGTACGAGCTACTGAAGCTGCAGACAAACCCGGATCTTCGAGGAAGATGACCGGGTGCTCCATCCTACTGTAGATTCGACTCTCTCCGACCTGAGCTTCAAGGAAAATCTCCAAACGGCCATTGGAAAAGCAAAAGGGAAAACATTATACATCCTTGCTTCATCTCTTGATGATAATTTTTCTTCATTTACATACTGCTGTGAGCATTCATTGTATATCCTTTCTTCTTGTTTAACAAAGAATACATCGTGTGTGGGCGGAGTTGCATCTCCACGTGTGTGGTTTAATTGTGAGAAAAGTTTCCTCATGTTTGGTTGTGTGAAGATGGAGCTACGTCTCCGTGTGGTTTTAGTGTCCGGGGTGTGTTCCCCGATGTTGTATGTGTGTGTGTGCTGTAGTGGCAGTAGGTTGAGGCAACGCCTCGTGCCGTCGTGCGTGTATTGCTGCAGAAGTAGCGTGTGTGTGGTTGGGGTTCATCCCCGTGTTGCTACATTTCGTAGCGTGGAGTGAAGCATCACCCGGTTGGGTGAGAGGTGGACGTAGGGAGCCCGTCGTGGTCTCGAACCACCTAAAAATCTTTGTGTCTCATATGATTACCTGTGTGTTTGTTCATTTCTTCTATCTCCCTTCACATGTCAACTCGTAGGTTTTTATTCACGACACCTCCACACATTACTACCTCTGTTATCCATGTTAAGCATAAATTTATCTGTGTTGAGCTTGATTGTTCGATTAGTTGCGTTGTTAACTCATGTGAGATCGAAAAGTTTGAGAGAACTCTTTTAATCTCACATCTATTTAGGGTAATTAACGTTGTTAGTTTTAATTTCATTATAATTAGCTGGAGTTATTTTTGAAATCCGCCATCTCGACAAGGGGGCAATTCAACTCCCCTTCTTGTCTGCCATCTCTCTGGGCCAACAATTGGTATCAGGGCCCAGTCTTTGATTTTTATTTAGCGGACCTCACGGTCTTGGAGTAAAGATCATTTTCATGATGGCTAGTTTGAATTCCATTCCTGTTTTCAATGATTTTGATCTTCTCTTTGGCCTCATCTTTATTCCTGTTCATATTTCAGACGTCAACAAGCCTCAAGCAGTTGAACAGCAATTGGCAGTAAATACTGAGTAGGAGGCTGATGAAGAAGTAATACATGATGAGAACTTGCCAATGCAAGGGGCTGAACAGCAAGTAAATGTAGAAGTTCAACAAGTAGGGGAGGAGCAATAGCAATTAGAAGAAGAACAACCTAAGCCAGAATTGCACCAGCAGCTGGATGAAGGATCTGAACAACAACAGGATCAGAAACAAGATGTGTTGGGCCCCGTTTGGTGCAAAGGAATCTAGAAGGGGGGTTGAATAGATCCTCTCACGAACAATGGCCTATTTAAAACTTGACTACCAAAAGCATAGACCACCCCTATAAAGTTGTTAAAACACTTAGACATAAAACACAGTGGATTTAGATGGAATGAGTTAAGTGTAAACGATGGTCCTAAGACTACACAGGTTGTGGTACAAGCTAAGGTGCTTCTCAGCAAACCTCTAATGTGTGTGTGAATAAGGTGATTCTCATTTAATGGAAAATGCTCCCTTGTGCCTGAGTGCAATGATGTAGTAGGCAGTCAAGGGAATGCTAGTACCGTCCAAGAAATAGATGGTGTGTATGCAAGAATGCGCAATCCATAAAGCTTGAGTGTGCGATGGTAATGAACACGATTATATGCAATGAAGCAAGCATACCGACCTATGAATGGGGATAGAAGATATAGAGCAAAATCACAAGATGTTCAACCCACAACACAAGAATTTTAAGGTGGTTTGCAAACCCACAACCTACATTCACCCCTCACAAAACCCGGTGAGGCTTTCCTGCTTACACATAGCTTGACCGGGGACACGCCCCAAAATCATAGAACGAAAAACCCTTCATCTGTCTTCTTACACACAAAATCGGTAGGGACGGTTCTCCACAGACCGGAGTACATCTCTGTTTGTCTTCCTACACACAGAACTAGTAGGGACACTTCTCCACAGACCGGAGCACACCTCCGTCTATCTTTTGACACACAAATCGGTAGGGACAGTTCAAGAAGTAGTCAAAAACATAAAAGAAAAAAACTACAAGTGTAGTGGTAAAAACCCGAGACTCATAGCCGGTTCCTCAACCGTGCACGGTCCCACGTTTCCCTCGCTTAGGGATGCCCGCGAGCTAGAGTCCTAGGTTCGCTGTCTCGTCCCGCATTAGTCTGAAAATATAGTCATGACCTCGCCGTCGTGACCTCAACACCGCCTAGGGAAAGCCCTCGGTGACACTCACTAGAAACCCCAGACCTCGACTACTGTAACGCTCCCGAAAACTCACGCGAAGCCCCGTCTCGCAGACAGGAAATGGAAACTTGGGACATGACAACTCACGTCACATGAAGGGAGTACCGCCCACCAGAAGAACAGACCGGATGCGTCCCCTGACGTCTTACAACGCGTCACAAGTGCCTAACTACAATGCCCCAGGCAGAGACAAAGACACACCAAGTAACCAGTACCACAAACAAGGACTAGCGGGGGTCACGCTCATCAGCGCTATTCGACCCCCCCAACCTCGTGTGCACACTCAGACCATACGCCCTAGGCCTGTCCTCTAGCTGGTTATTTTCCCTAAGCCCGGACTCGGCTGTACGTGGGGGCCCTATGGTAACCAGCCTAACAACCGTCTCTCTCGAGTCAGTCACTCCACCACTCCCGGGTGGGTCAGCACACGCGTGTCATAAGAAGGCTACGACTAGTGGGGGCTCACAGAACGTGGACACAGAAAATCACGCACGCACCCATCATGAGAAATGCAAAGTAATAGGTGACCCGAGGCCACCAGACTCTGGACAGCCCACTAGAACTACTAAACTCAATGGTCCTTGAGTCATAAGACTCGGGGTCAAGACCGTTGAATGTGACGGCATGACACCGTCAATCTAGCCTAGTCTTTAGGTCTGAAACCACGATAACACGGAACCTACGGACACCTCAAAACATGGACACGAAATCTCCGGGGTGTCCGGGACACTCATGAGACCGAAAGTCGACCACTGGGTCACAACCGGGTCGACCGGAGGCCAACACAATGCTCAAATGGTCACGGCAAGCACAATGCCAATAGGCGGTCCACCCTGGGCTGTCCAAGAGCTAGGCGGTCTTGCTAGGACCGCGTAGCCAAGCACGGCGGTCCGTCCAGGACCGCGCAGACCCAGACGATCTCCCCACTATCCCCCCCTTCCACCACTATACCCTGTCCAGTTCGCAGGCAGCAGCAAAGGCCCGAGTTGCAGACCCTGTCCCTAAGTCATTCGGCATGATCTGAAGATGTTCTATATATCAACGGAAAGCTCATCGAGATAGCTTCCGTTCTGTGGTGGTCTCTACTGCATTCGACTTTCTTGCTGTCCGGGAGGTCCGATCTCCCACGACTACGCAGAACTAATCTGGCCTGCAACTAGAGGCAACTTACAGAAGCTCCTGCGACCACACCACAGCTCCCCTTGGTGCACCGTTTGGCTGGGATGATCTCCTACCAGTCTTCCATCCAACACAGCTGGCGGAGCCTCGTTTAGAGTTCGGAGCTGTCCGTTCCAAATTTTCTCCCCCAGGTGCGCAGGTTAGTCCACTCAGAATCAGCACAGACACCCCTCCACTCTTCATCCTCTACCTTCCTATTCTGACCTCCCCTGGTGGCCTTCCTAGTTGGAGATCGAAGAGGACTCATCCACGGACGCGTCTGTTTTTGTCCCGCACCATTCTGACTATGGGAGTGTTTGTGACGGCATCATTTACCTACTACTGTGACCTGAGAGCAGTCCCAGCCTGAGCAAAGCAACCTGGTTCCAGAGCTAGCCACGACCAGCGACGACACCAGACGATTTCTCAAAAATTTAGGAGTCTTCCTGGACCAGTCAGCGAAGGTTTTGCGCTGGTTTTGGCATCTTCTAAGTTTGTTACAGTCCGTTGCGGCGTCAATAATGACTGTCGGTCTGATTGTTCTAGAAGCAGGCTGAACCGGACGGGTGGCCTTTCAGTACCTTAGTAGTCTTCTTCCCCACCCCGCCTGGCCGGCTTAACGCCCCTCCCTGTGTGGAGGTAGTTTTTGTTGTAATCCACATTCCCCACCCTTTGTCCGACCCTCCTGCGAGAGGAGTAGTGCATGTACTTTTAAAATAGTTGAAGCTTCATCGACGTAGTGTGCGGGGAATCCACACTTCCCCGCTCGCCCTCGTCTTCGAACGGGGTTGGTTTCTTCAAACCAACCGGGTAAGCTCTAAACCTTGCTCATTATCTAGTGCTTGTTCATCTAATATCCGCGGAGTTTCTCCGTTGAGCGAGAGAGAGAGCGCCCGACCCCAGAGCATTTCACCTCCGAGCGATCACCGTGGGTTGTATGAGAGAGGGACCTAGTGCCCCAATTGGCACTCGGCCAGCCCTTGAATTGTGGGCTTTGTACCCTTAGGAGGGCCACCTTAGCCCTGCTGGCACTCTACCAGCTAGGGGCTTGATCCATCACCTCCACTCAGCATCACCGAGTCACCCGGGTTCATGTGTGAGCAACAATGGATTCGGCCACTTTCGAGGACCTCGCTTGTTGAACGTGTTTGCGTGATAGGTCCGAGGACCCATTGTCTAATGGCTGCATAACCCCCATAGTGGTGTCACATCAGCCTCTCCATGGCAAAGAAAGTGCTCGGCCAAACGGCCCAATGGATAAAATTAATGCCCATGATGAAGCTTCAACAATGAATGATAACTCATTTGGAGGGTGAAGAATAATAATGTGAGGGAATTGGAATGTTAGAATGGGAAGCTTTGTATTGCCCAAGGATCGTGGAGTATTTTCATGAAGAGCATCCAATAAAATGGGCATTCACCCCTTGCATGGAAGCATAGAAAGAATGAGGTTGATATTGAAGGCTTCAAACAAGAGGTGCCCTGCTAGGCCCTTGAGCATGAACTTCCTTGGCATCAAATCTTGACATTTCCTTTTAGTGAGCATCGGCGGGCACTTAGCCTCTTCAACCATGCCCGGCACAAAAACACGGGTTGGCATCTGACTAATAAAGGCTTGACTTTGGAACAACATAGTTGTGGCCAAATTCTTCTTGCCTGACTCTTGATCATCATCTTCGGCACATGTGCTTGTGAAAACACACCCACTCTGAGTGATAGTGAAAGGTGAAGCGTAGGCGGTAGGCTTAATTGGTGATAGAGGTTTGATGGAAGATATTGAAAGGATAGGTGAAAGTGGAGGTTCAAGCACGTCGGGGTTCTCCCCTTGCTTGGAAGCTGAGGGAGTTGGCTCGAGTGCAAAGGGGGTGGACCCTGCTTAGAATTAACCACGGGTTTAGGTAAAGGGTTAGGTGGTGGAATAACAATGGTTGGGTTTGGGGCTAAAAGGGTATCGGAGGGCCTAGCTAGAGGCAATGGAGGGTCAATTGGTTGGGAACAAGGGGAAGGTTTAATGAGTGGCTCGGTGGAGGCCAGTGGTAAGGTTGTTGATGAAGGCATAATGGTTGGAGGGGAATCAATGGAGGGCCGGGATAGCTTGGTGGAGGTTAAAAGTATAGTAATTGGGGGTGTAGAAGAAGGAGGTTTGGTATGGAGAAAGCATCGAATTTTAGTGGGGCGAGAGGTTTTAAGGGTAGGGGAAGACTCATGGCACGCCGATGTGGGTGATTGGAGTATTGACCCATCATCGTAACACCAATTAGTCTCATAGACGGGATTGGGGATGGTGGCATCGTCCTGAGCAGGAGGTTCTTTGGGAAATGGAGGGAGAGGGAAATGAAGAAAACTTGGAGTGGGTGCTTGCTGAGGAACTTCATCTTATGCTGGCTCAAATTCTTCATGATGAGGCTCAAGTGCACGCCGTGGTGGAGGCATTATGATGGGTGGAGGAGGTGTGTAATAACATGGGGGGTTTTGTGTATATGGATGTGGATGAGGAGGCAGAGGGTCATATGAATGAGTGTGGTGAATGAGTGGAGGGCGGATGACGTCCACTTGATTATTGAATGTTGCCTACTCTTGCTCACTCAAGTTGTCAATGCCATTATCGTCTCTCCTCTCCTTCCAATCTTTCTCCATCTTGGTGATGTTGTTCATGAATTCATAAAGAGGATTGATTTGGGGAGGTGGAGGAGGCGGCCGCGGGCTTGTCACCCTCTTTAGTTGTTCCTCCATCTTGGTGATTTTATAAAGAAGAGTTGGTTGGAGAGGTGTGACTTGAATAACGGAGGGTTGGCATGATGGCCTTGGAGGGGCGGCTTGATATGAAGGCCGTGGAGGGGGGTTAACAGGCTGACCCAAAGAAGGACCCGGTCTGGCCGGGGTACAAGAAATATGTAGGCCCTAGGGCCATGGAGGAGGAGGAATAGGAGGCGGGTGATGGACCACCCGAGAAGGAGTATGTGTAGAAGGAGGCGGGTGATGGGCCATGTAGAAACCCAACAAAATAAATAGATAAATAAATATTTCAATTTAATTATCTAATTAAAATATTTATATAAATATATATATATATACACACATATATGCATGAGGTTACTTGACTGAGTGCATGCTTGCATGATCCATGATGCATCATAATGGTGTCTGGTCCTCACTATCATTAGGTAGAGTTATTTTATTATGTGCCACATGTACAGGCATTCGAGTATTCCAATTTTTCAAAAACAAGTGCCATACTTATGCATGCATTTGCATAATTGGTGGAAAGGGAGAGAGAGAAAATTAGTAGCCAAATCAACACATTTTCATAGTCTGAATGCTTGAATCTATGTATTGATGAAAACATTTTTTACACTTGCAATGGTCATATACTCATTGTTGAAATGAAGCTAACATAGAATAATTAGGGCATGAATCACTTCATTGTGAGGGAGAAATAACTGACAAAATAAGGGCATTCCACAATGACTTTCTATGGGTCTTTGAACAATTTCCTTGAGCCAACACCCCTTTGAACTCTGTAGGGTAGACCTCCTCTGCACCTGACTTCGGTCGATCGGCTGACCACATCGGTCGACTGATGTGACATCGCATCCAGTTTGGACCGACCACGAACCAAACATAGGTCAACCTAAAACCCTCTATAAACCACCAAATCATTTCGTTTCATCTCCCACACCTTTCACAACACTGCCAATGGCCTTTCTCAAACCCAAACACTATTCCAACCCTATTTCAAGAGGAAATGGCCACTATTCTGGCTTTTGTCTACATCAACCATCATCTTCCGCGATCTTCGTGTTCGTGCGTCTTGGTTGGATTTCCTGGTGCTGTATGATTTGGATCTAAGGTTAGTGTATCTTTAGATCATTCTCAGGAGAGGATCAAACCTATCTTGGGTTTTCTTGCTGAGATCTACTCCCCGATGGCCCCTAGGTGTAGGCCTGTAGCTATTCCCTGCCAGACTACTCTCAAAGTGGCCATACCGAGTTGGGAAAAAGGGAAATAGCCCATGGAAAGTTCAAGCAGAATTTCTTCACCCCCACCGGCTCAAAGAAAGTTATTGAAACCTAGAGCAGTCAATTTTCATGAAGTGGGAGAACTTTTTCAAGTCTGTTGGATTTATTCACATTTCATGAATGGATTGGTTTTATGACTGGGCCCTATGTACAAGAAGGAGTCGAAACTCATGAAGCTCCAGGCCCGCTCCTCTGCAACTCTGCAAGGCGAGCCTCTCCCTGGAGAGTCTCCTCCTGAAGCTCTTTTAGTCGACGACGGAGAGTCTCCCGCGGAGCCGGTTCGCAAGGCGGTGATCGAGGTGGCCGATAACCCGGCGCTCGTCATGTATTCGCTCTGGAAGCGGCCCGACAAAGCCGCCGAACTGTCCTCGATCAAGAACCCCATCGGCCTTGTGAAGGCGATCACGAAACTGGAGGTCAATCTGAAGGTGGGAACGCGTCGCAAGGTTCCAGCGCCCGAGAAAATCAGCAGCGGTTCGGCATCGCTGGCGGTGGGCTCGGACAAGACTCTCGAACGGTTGGAGCGAGAGGCTGAAAAGACAGGCGATAGCAGCAAGCTCGTCGCCTACAAGCGCAGCCTCCGCGCCAAATCTTGATCTGAAGGATTGATGAGATGGCAGTGAATACCCCGAAGAACGTCGTTACCGCCTTCGACGATATGCTCGCAGGCTTCGAGGACATGCTGGTGATCGCGCAGGAGGTGTCGAAGTATAACCTCCCTGGTGGCCCGGAAGCGCACCAGCGCATGAACGATAAGGTATGGCGCCCCCAGCCTTATATCCCGGCTGTCTATGATGGCTTCGACCAGTCGGCGAACTTCGGCAGCATCACTCAACTTGCCGTGCCGGTGTCGGTCGGCATCCACCACTCCACGCCTGTCACCTTCTCCGCGAAGGATGGTCGGGACAAGGAGAATATTGACCGCTATTTCCGCGATGCAGCCCTGTCGCTGGCCTCCAAGGTCAACATGCAGGTGTTCAATGTCGCGGTGAACTGGGCGACGCTGGGCTCGACCGATTACCCGAAAGCATTGACACTGGATGAAGGAACTAAACTACTAAATTGAAAATGTGCACGAGGGCACGACAGGAAAGACACCATTGGAGAGCGATTACCAGCCAATGTGGATGTGATGCAACCAAGGTGTGAGTGCAAGAAAATAAAGGGAATGAGATAGGAATCCAACGAACAAATGCTATCGAGGAACCAGCCTTAGCGGCTTCAAGGAGAACACAATACTTGGTGGGACAACCTCTGTGTTTTTTTTCTTTTCTTTTTGCTATCTATTACTGCCACCATTGCTACTGCTGTTGGCGTGGCTACTGCTGCTTCTTCGCATGGCCGTGGCGGAGCAAGAGGGAGGTCTCTCCCCGTACAATATGGGTAGGCCACTAGCGAACGAGGTGCTATCATCGGTCAGAGACGTTGGCTTCCTCACTGTTGGCCACGTGGGGGGAACAGATGTCCGAGGCTGCCCGCGTGTGTAGAAACGTCAACGAGCAATAACTACTTTAAGGGAGAGAAGGAAACGCGAATGAGAAAACATCCGTGCGTTCCTTTTTTTCTTTCTATTCTCTCTTTTTTTTGCCCCATCGTTTCCTACATTGCACATCTGCCCTTCTCATTTATCTCTTTTTTTATCGCCAACAAATGCCCCTCACCCGCCGATGTCGCGAACGAGGGACACGGGAGTGGGGCCCGTGGGTGTTGCTTCTTGTCCGGTAGGCGGTTGATATCGGAGTAGAACATCATCGGCTTCACGCGAATGATCTCGGCTGTGAACTATATCAATTGGTTCTGACAGAGAATCAAGCGCCAATCAAGATTACATTTTTAGCATTGGGTCTATATTAACGCAAGGAATTAGCTTCATCTAGCCTCAGACAGAAGGTCTAAGCCATTGGGTTGTATCGATTAGCTCTGACTGAGAGCCAGACACCAATCATGATGATATCATCGACATCGAGTATAGGTCATTGCAAGGACATCGTGTTCATCTGATCTTAGGCCGAAGGTCTAAGCCATTGGGTTGTATCGAACATTGTGGAGGGACGGATGGATTGGTCCTGGCAAAGAGCCAAGCACCAACCGGAGTGGTATCGTCAGCATTAGGCTTATGTCGACGCAAGAATATCGAATTTTCTGACTTAGACTGAAGGCCTAGGTCATACTGTTCGGCTAAGACCAAAAAGGCCATGGGTGCCGAGTGAGGGATGAGAGAGAGGGGCTTGCGGGTGTAGCCCATCGAAAGCGTTGTGTATTCGTCGTCATTTCATCATATATCATTTTCAACATCATCATTTTTTTTATTTTTTTATCATCATCATTTTTATCATCATTATTTTTTATCTCACATTGATGTGTTGATTGACAACACGATAGGATATGAAACTCTCTCATTCATGGATGGCTTCTCGGGTTATAATCAAATTCGTTTGGCAGAGGAGGATCAGGAGAAGACATCATTCACTACATGTTGGGGAGCATATTATTATGTGGTCATGTCATTTGGATTGAAAAATACTGGATCCACTTATTAAAGAGCTATGATGGCCATATTTTATGACTTGATGCATAAATACTTAGAGGTGTATGTGGATGATTTGTTGGTGAAATCTAAAACTAGAGCGGAACATCCATAAGTTCTGGTTAAGATCTTGCAAAGATCGAGGGAGTTCCAATTAAAAATGAATCCAAAGAAATGTGTGTTTGGTGTTTCATCGGGTAAGTTGTTGGGTTTTATAGTGAGTAAAAGGGGCATTGAGATAGATCCCAACAAAGATAAGGCTATCGGGGATATGCCACCTCCTAAAAATGTGAGGGAAGTTTGAGGCTTAATCGGGAGGTTAAAGTTCATTCATCGGTTTGTGTCCCAACACTCACAAAGGTTCAAACCTTTCTATGAGTTAACCTAGCCAGGAGTAAAATTCCATTGGGATTCTAGGTGCCAGAAAACTTTCGAGGGATTAAAAGAATATTAGACTAATCCACCCGTTCTCATTCCACCCATGCCAGATAAACCTTTGATCCTTTGTGCCTCAGTCCTGGATGACTCTATGGGAGCCATTTTGGCACAGGCTGATGAAGTGGTCACGGAAAGGGTGATCTATTACTTATCCAAACTTCTAAACCCCTGTGAGCAGAAGTACATGACCATGGAGAAAACCTGTGCCACCCTTGTCTGGGGAGTATAGAAATTGAAACATTACTTTCTGGCTCACGAGGTTCATCTGATTGTCCTAATGAACCCTATCAAGTTTCTTTTGGAGAAATCTGTCCTCACTGATAGGCTAGCATGGTGGCAAAGTTTTCTATCCCAGTTTGACATCACCTACATCTAGAAAAAGGCGGTTAAAGGCTATGCCATAATCGAGTATCTCGCCCATCGTCCTCTCCTTAAATTCGATCTTGTACAATTAAAGTTTATCCACGATTCGGATGATTATATGTGAACCTACCTCCACATATCAACCTTCACCCTCCACGAGTCAACCTTCCACTTACATCGCACCCTCCATGAGTCAGCCCTACACCTCCACACATCAGCCTCCCACCTACCAACCCTCCATAAATCGACCTTCCGCAAGTCAGCCTTCTGCTTCCGCATGCCCACATATGTCAGCACCTCTAGTCAAGGGAACACCACACCCCGCGCAAGTGGATGCCGTCCACTACATACCTCCCCACTCCTCTCCACATGTGTCTTTGCCTAGTCCTCCCACTAGCCACGCACCTTTACCCATACAACCTCCGCAACCTTCTCGAACACCTTCCCAAACCCCTCGGCATCTACCTTGCCTGAAGCAAGTTCGGCGTTCTCCGTTGTCAGAGTCTTTCACTGATATTTTTCAGGCTTTGATGGCCACTCACGTGTTGCCACTCCCTCCGATTGTGCCTTGCCGAGCCGTGGTGGCGAATATGCTTCAATTTTGTGACTATCACCGCCAGCAGGGGCACTTGGTCGAGGATTGACCCGAATTCCAAGATTATGTTTATGGCTTGGATGATGGAGGCATCACCCACGACTCCCTCTGGCTCGAGTCATCGCCACACTCCGGAGTTGTGTGAGCTCGGGCAACACTCTAAGTAGGCCCAATTATCTATTTTGAGCTTTCTATTTAAGTCATTTGATGTTTTTTCCTTTTATTTAAGTCTAGTTCCTAGGTTAGGTAGTCATTTACCTATGTTTGAGTGTCATTAGGTTGATTAGTTGGTTAGTGGGCCCAATTCATTGGCCTAGGCCCAAGGGCGCCCCCCCATTCCCTTGGCTATTTGTCATTGTGTCAAGAGTCAGGGACTTATTGTAAAATATGAGTTGCCTATATATAGGACCCCATTTCCCCCCATTTGGAGTTAATGAAAGTTACCATTTCGTGAGTTCAAAATTTTAAATTTTAGTGGAGAGAATCCTTTACTGTGGTGAGAAGTCCAAGGGAGAGAATCCCTCCCATCTCCCTCACTTTCTCCCTCCTCTCCCCCAAATTCAAATTCCACCTCCCTCCTCCATCTCATACTCCACCCGAGCTCCCACCTCCACTACCTTTCCACTCCCCTAGGTGCTTGACACAGTGGCATGTTCTTGGCATTTCTGACAAGCCTTGGCGAACTTGCAGCAGTCGTCGAACATAGCGGGCGAGTAATAACCCAATTTTTTTATTTCAATCTTCATTTTCGGACCGGCCTGGTGTGCCCCGGCCGACCCAGCATGAACTTCTTGCATCACCTACCAAGCTTCTGCTAAGGACAAGCAACGAAGTAAAACTTTCCTTCGGGCATCTGCCATTATTCAGAACAAGGTTCCGTTTCTCATATCATAAGAATCCTTGATCCTTAGGAGCTTCATTCTCTGTTCTTTCTCCTTCGATAGGAGCTGTTGGTGTTGAAACCAACGTAGGAGATACTCTCGCCAATCGGATTGTTGGACTTCCTCCACAGTTGCCACTTCATTATCTTCTTCATTAGCCAGAACCTCTGTCACACTGGGGACCTGGCGTCGATTAATTACTATTATATTCAGGCTTGTGTCTGGCGAGACTGCCAAAGAACTGGCCAGTTTCGCGAGAGCATCTACCTGAGTATTCTATCCTCGGTTGATGTGCCTGATTTTGATGAAATAAAATTTTGTCATCAGGCGGAGTGCCAATTGGTAGTAAGGAAGGAGTTCTTTCTTCCGTACGTACTCTCCTTCCAACTACTTTATAACTAGCATGGAATCCTCGAATGCTGCCAGCATCTAAATCTCCATGGACAGGGCAATCTGCAACCCGATAATCAGGGCTTCACATTTTATCTCGTTATTTGTGCAGGATTTATTTATCAAGTAAGATTTCAGGACTATGCCTACGCCTGCCCTGACTCTAGCTGCTCCAGCTGCTGGGGCGTCAATTCTGGATGCGCCATCAAAGTACAATTGCCACAAGGCGGGCTACACCTGATCGGCTTCGAAGGTCTCATCTTCAAGGACTTCTGTCTCTAGTGGACAGCCTTCTGGCACTGGGTGCACAGCAAAGAAGTCTGTGATAGCCTGGCCTTTGACAGCTTTCTACGGTACATAGGAGATATCAAACTCCATGAGAATCACTGCCCATTTACCCAGGCGGCCTTTGAGTGCCGGTTGGGACATGATATATTTTAGTGGGTCCGCCTTAGAAATCAACTTGATTTCACAAGTCTGACACCTCCGAAATAAGGCAACGTCATTTACTTCTCACAAGAAAGGAGACACGACCCATGCTACGAAGATAGTTATCAATAAAACAAACAGTAGATACAGCAAGCATCAGCTTAAACAAGGAAGCATAATCCTCAGCTGACTACTCGAACCATCGGCTTCCACGCCAGAAGCAACAGCGAAACCTGGCACACAGGACGCCAACGATAGCACTGGAGCACAAGCACAATCAAGTCAGTCCTCACTCAGACATTACATCTGATTCGAGTCGCATGCCAACTCTATCATAATAGCAGAGTACAGCAACATTAACCGACAAGACCTCAATCTACTCAGTGCCAAATCAGATCCACAGGGAACTCCTCCCAAACTGAACACAACCACCAACAGACAACGATAACATCAACAGCAACAGCACTTGCAGAATCCCCGCTCCATACTCAACACAGAACCACGGAACATAACTGCAAGCTGGGTCACATCACGGTACAATAACAGCTGAACACACGGCTACAATGTACTAGTCATGCAGTGAGCAGCTTACTAATAAGGACCCACAATGACAATAATAATAATCTTGGGAAATGCATCTCAAGGACCACAATCACACCCCGAGAACACAACACCCAAGAAAAAGTTACAGAGGAGCGGAGAGTACTCAACCAGCATACATGCCGACATATTCCCCAACTCTCAGAAATGCCAATGCCAACACCATAATGCCTTCAACAACAGCACGACAATAAACAACATCAAGGCATATATGGCCAAGATAAAGTCACATCGAGGAAAATAATTCTCTCGATCGACCAGAATCTTCCAACTAATGATCGTCGACCCGTGGGTTATCAGACCACACGCTTCCACTGTGCACTCATACAACACATACAGGCATCAGAAATACCTCGATATCCACATCTCAGCACACACCCGACGCTATCATAATTCACAGAATTGCAATATAACTCACCTCGAGTACTGATCCTACTAATAACCGATCACAAGTCGCCTAAGTGCAAACCAAAGAGAGTACCAACTTCAGCACAAAGTACAAAAGAATGCTAATCTTAGCTTATCCTTATGTCCTGGAATGATTACTGAAAACAACCCAGAATTTTTGCCAAAGGTAAAATCACTTAGAGAAGCATTTATGCAATGCATGTGAACATCAAATATCCCATTTTCACCAAGTGAATAATTTTTGCATAAAGCATCATTCATTAAAACTCAATCATGATTTCTTCATAAAAATCATATACAAGTAAATCATTCACACATACAACCATGTGATGTCAATCAAGTTCTTCAGGTAAGTACACATTGTTTATTTTCATTAAAACTAAATACCATACTCAACTAGGGGACCCAACAATCTCTCCCTTTTTGATGATGACAAAATGATATGTGCGTGAATTTCAAATGATTGAATAGAAGTAATTCATTGAGTTCCAAAAACATCAGTGAGCCTTATCAGAATGAGAAATTTAAGCACACCAACCTATTCTCCCCCTTTTTGTCAACAACAAAAAGTGACAGACAATGGGGTTATTAAGAGAGTTATATGAACAAGTTGAACCTAAGGTATGTATAAAAAAGAGCATAATGTGAGAAATGTGAAAATGTGTTCAACCAAGCAAGCAAGCATGACTTTCAAACATGCGAGTAGCAATATATCTCCCCTTAAATGAGGCAAGGGATAGGAAATGAACAGTGGATTCAAAATCAAAATGTGAGGTATGAAACATAAAAAAAAAAGATAGTGCATGCATAAGCTAGAGGCACTGCATAAACCATGATAAGAACAAATTGAAGATACACATTTATCACAATAGTACCCAAGAGTGAAATGTGAGGCAATGAGCAGTGAGCTTCAAAATATATGTATATAATCAGAATTGTTGAAGAACACTAGAGGGTTATTTCCTCTCTACAATTCTATTTAGATCCTTGACTATCGATAGCTTCACATAACTCCTTTTTATTTCTGTTATTAGAATTCACCGTTTGACGCGAGTCACCTCATATTTTTCAATGGGGATTCCCGACTACTAGGATTCGTCATGCATTGTGGATTTTTACTTCACCATTCGATGTGAGTTTCCTCATTTATTTCAGTAGAGATTCCTGACTACTAGGTTCCACGTACCACTTATTATTTGTTTGTGAGGTAGACAACTTTTTCCTCACGATTACTCTTAATTTCGCACTGTTTATGGTCGCGCTATACACAGGTAGCGCATTCTGAAGAAGGTGCTCACTGATCCTAGCGTGATCATCATCTGGCCTGCTTAGGCCCCTTTCCAAACTTCTGAGGTATGTAACGTGCCCCTGCTCTGATTATTTACATGTTTGGCACGTTATTAAGCTTCAGTGGCGATCACGGATAACTGATATCATGTTGTTAATTTCCCTTTCATCCTTTTACATTTTCAATCAATTCCGGAGGGTGGATTGATGATATGATGATATTTCCTTGATTTGATTGATATTTTTTAGATGTTACACGTAGTCGTAAAGGCAGGCGACCCGTTGCTACCACCAGCAACTCCGGCAAGACCATTCTTGTCAGAGATTTATGGATTCGCATGGATGGGGGCGACCCCATTGTTCCTCCAAAATGGATCATCCCTACGGTCCATATCACCACTCGCTTTAGCCTCCTGTGTCGAATGAGGGAAGACAAGGTGGAACTTAAGCGGGCGGACGCTTCGGCAACGACCCAAAAGCACCAGCGCCTGTTTGGCACTCAAGCTCCTAACTCCCGTCAGAGGAACAAGGATGAGGGAGACCAGTAATTGGACTTGAGAAGGATCTAGGTCACCCTGGAGGAAGCTCAAGCTGTCCGGGAAGCACGCCTCAGCAACCCCTTTCGGGAACTAAGGCGTCGCGCCAAGCAAGGTGCGACTGACCCTGCAGTCGTGTCATCTGGTGGCGCCCAACCCTTCATCGCCTCTCGCACAGAGAGGCGGAAACAAAGACGGGCTCGTTTCGGGCCCCACCAACATCTAGCCCCAAGCTCTCCTCTGGCAGATGCCACGATGGAGACTCCTCCGCAGCGTATCTCGGTCCTTGATAGGCTAGAGACACCTGTCTACCCCAAGAGGCGCTCCTAGAAAAGGAGGACGGTCCGGCTCCTCAATGACGCAGCCAGGGTGTTCGCGTGTTATACTGCCAGACACCAACCTGAGATTCAGACCGACGATCTAAACCTACCTATATCTCACCTAAGGAGGCCTCGTCACCTGCCTCCGCCACCGGCTCTAGTTGGCCGCATCGGCACTTCTGCCGAACCTCAGGTGTCCACACAAGAGGAAGAAGTTCCCGCCGAGGAGCGTGCCGCCCCTGTCAATGCGGAGTCGATCCACAATGATCCTCCCACCGGTGAAGTCTAAGAGGTGACTCTTGAGACTCTTATGAAGGAGAACTAGCACTTGAAGGCTCTCCTGCAAGATTTGCTTCAGGAATGTGACCTTCATCCTCAGCCGCCCACTAGGCCTTCAATGGACGCTCTGGCCCCGCCGGGTGGGCAAAATGGTGCTAGCACCTTAGCGAAAACTGTCTGAACTCCTACAATTATTGGGTTCAGCACGCCCTTGGTCAAGGTTCAACCACAACCATCTAACATGCCGGCGCCAGAGAACCTCATGGCACAGCGCCAGATGATCAAGCAGATCATTGAGACCAAGCTCGCCCAGTTTGGAGAAGGGGTTGCGACTGTAGATCTCTACAGTGTCCCCTATCCACTACATCACCAGCTCAAGAACCTTCCCCCGGAGTACGCCAAACTGTCGAAGTTACAAAAATTTGACGGACATGGGTCTCCGCACGAGCATCTGGCCTACTACATTATGGCCATGGGCGAGCTTGTGTTGGACGAGTCTTATCTCCTTCGCTACTTCACCACCTCACTTACAGGAATGGCCTTCCAGTGGTATTCCCGCCTCAAGCCCAATTCCATCATTGACTGGGCAGATCTCCAGAAGAAGTTCCTCGACCGTTTCCAAACGACCGAGTGAAAAGTCTCTTTAGCCGAGCTTTGCTCCCTCCGATAGAAGAAGGGCGAGAGTGCCCTTGACTTCATCAAGAAATAGCGAGACCTCAGTATGAGGTGTGTCAACCCACCAGTCCAGGAGGATGTGATTACTATCTGTCATCGAGGCTTGGCAGTCGAGGTCAGCGAAAAGCTTCTCGGCACCAACGTCAAGGGCTTCGACCAACTCAACCCGGCAGTCGCCGAAATAGAAATGTTCTTTGCTGACAACCCGAGCTATACTACAGCAAAGGGTAAGCAAACGCGGGAACGCCAGTCAGGCAAGGAGGTGAACATCATCGAATTCACCCCCGCTACTAAAGCTAGCAAGGAAGCCGGAATGAGCGATTCTGAAAAAAGGCCAACTGATAAGCCGGCTGCTCTCTCCTTCTCAGAGCGTATGAAGACGCCATTCTCCTTCAAGAAGGAACACACGAAGATGCTCTTCAACCTCTGCATGGCCCAAAGGATCGTCGAATTGCCTGAAGTCTGCAAGCCGGATGAAGTCCATAAAATTGATGATCCCAACTACTGCCTATATCACCGCATGCTGGGTCATTCCCTGGAAGATTGCTACATCTTCAAGACCCAGGCACAGAAGTTGATCTGGGATGGCTTGATCCAAATGAAAAGTGGTATCGTCGATCCTCCGCAGCCACACACGTGGTCCAGACCAGCCACGGCAGCACGTGTGGTTCACCATCCGGCCAATGTGATCTACATGATGGTGGCGTTCTCTCTCTCTGATGATGAATCGGAAGATCCCAGCACCAACCAAAGAGAGCGTTCGATCTGGTACCCAAGGTGGTGGCCCTAGCATGATCGCAGATCCCTCTCCTTTCCCAGGGAAAGAACTCGATGACTCTTCGACATCCTCGTCGAGCGGGCGCAAATCTTACCCTACGAACCACCGGCAGACTACACTCAGTGGGACTTTAATCACCCCCAGTATTGTTCCTTTCATGCACGAATCTGCCATGTGATCGAGTCCTGTGAGGAAGTCCAATACCTCATTGAGGAATAGATCCATTGGGAGCAGATCGATGCCGAAGAAAATTCCATGGCACTTGTTTGACTGTGACAAGCTGTCGAAGAAACCCAGGCTATCGCTAGAAATGTACCAGAGCGGCCTAATCCTCCCTAGGAAAATGGGCACGGGTTGCCTTACCAGCGAACTCCAGAATGGCTCAAATTTTAGACTGATAATTGGGAGGCTCTCGAACGACTGGAGAGACGCAGGGAGCAGGATGCCAGTCGAGAGGCGGGACCGAGTACCTTCTCGGCCAATGTCATCCACTCTCCCGCTCCTCCGGCCTCTCCCGAGGCTCCAACACCACAGGCTGGTCAACCAGCCCCTGCCACTCCAGCCACACAATGGCAACCCTAGCAGGAGCTAGAGTCTCTACCCTTTTCCAAGGAAGACACTGCAAGACTCCTTCGAGTCCTTCTCGGTCGAGAAGATGTCCTTTGTCTTGGAACATTGCTACATTGGAGGTCTTAACTGTGAGAACAAGATGAGGACGGTGAAGGAGTATTTACTTAAGTTCAAATTGGACATTATTTGCCTTCAAGAGACCAAGATGAGCATGGGGATGTTCAAACAGCCAAGAAGATAGGGGTTCTAGGCTGACTGGTAGCCTTTCTTGGCAGCTGATGGATTTAAAGGAGGCCAACTTATCATGTGGAATGAAAAGCTGTGTGTGGGGACTCCATGTGACGAAGGCACTTTACTATCTCTGTTAGATTCAGGGGTAAAGGAGTTCATACCCCTTGGGTCATCATCTCAGGGTATGGGCCACATGAAGAAAACCTAAGAAACTTAATGTGTCAAGAATTATACAGATTGAAAGATGTCTTTTTGGAACCTTGTTGCATAGGTGGATATTTCAATTCTGTGAGATACCCATGCGAAAGAAAAGGACAGAAAAAATGGGGGAAGGAAATGGGAACCTTTAGCCATTGGATCAGAGAATGCCGTGTCATTGAGAAACAACTTCGGAATAAAATTTTCATGGTCCAATCTTCAGGAAAAGTGTGTGCATTCCGAACTTGACAGAGTCTTCATTAATACTGAGTGCTAGAGCTGGTTTCCAGCATCCCAAGCTACAGGATTACCAAGGATAGTATCTGATCGCATCCCCATTCAGCTGTGTATAGAGCAGAACTTGAAGGGTAGCAGGCGTTTCAGATATCAATTAGCTTTGTTCAGAACTTCAGAGTGGAAGGATTTAAGGAGTTAGTATACAATTGGATTTGGTGGTCACAAGCTCCTTCTGGCTTCTGCAGATTATGCTTGCCTAGGCTTCTCAAAAAATTGAAATGGACCAGGAGCCAGTTAAAAAAGTGGAGCACCCAAGAGTTTGGGAAGTCTGCAACTATGAGGCAAGAACTTCTCCAGAAGTTTGACAATCTAGAAAACAAAGCTGATCTGGGCTCTTTCTGTGTTGATGAAGACAAGGCCTTGAATTTTATGGGAAGGAATATCAAGAATGCTTCTTAGAGATAAAATTAAATGGAAACAGAGACCTAAGGAATTGTGGCTGAGTGAAGGGGACGAAAATACTTCCTTCTTCTCAGGGCCACTCACCTGGGACTACCACCAGCATTTTATAAAAGGCCCTCTCCAGCCAGGTACATTGGAGACATAGCTAAGACAGCCTGAGAAAAACATAACTTGCGTAGTTGACGGCCCACCACCTCTGCTGCCCAAGGGGCCCGTTGATGATATGCTCGATTTCAGCCGAGCGTTTGCCATGATGTTTTATGAACCAGATTGTTGTCAGAAGAACCAAGAGGTACGGCTTGTGCAATAGAAGCCGAAGAAGCCAGCTTACCGTCCATGGGAAAGGGTGAGCTCGCCTGTTGTTTTCACTTGGTCTCCTTCCCGTTTAAAGTCTCTCATTCAACAGCTAAGTTTTGTCCCCCGTTCACCTCCCATCATGATTGATCTACCGAATTCAGTTCCGTTTTTGCATGAGATGCCAACAGAATTCTTGATTGTGAATTATCCATGTGGGCGCTCCCCACCGATTGATTTATCCACCCTTGGTTCTCCTCCTCCGACCCTTTCTTCGATATCTTCTTTCCTTCATTATGTCCGCTTGCTCTTCCTCCTCCCCCCTCTCCATCTTCCTGTATGATTTGCACTGATCTCCAAAATAAAACGTCAATTCTGAAACGAAGATTTCAGTGGAAGATTACGCTATCTTATGTCCATCCTCTTCCCAGGGGCATGAGGCCCCTACTTCCCTCCCAGTAGATTTGCTCTCTCCTAGGTTAGATGTAGGGTCCATCGAGTCTAGGGAAGTAGAGTCTAGGTCTAGAGAAGTAGGGTCATGTTTTAGGTCATCTAACTCATCCTCGCCTGAGCCGCGCCCACTGGCGCGTCACTCTAAATCCATTCCTGATAGGTTCTTACAGGATCTAGCTCAGCGATGTCATGCTCTTTTGAAGTGCCCGAAGTTCATAGCCACAACGATCATGATTGATGAGGACGAGGAACAAGACGGGGTGTGGAGCAATGACGATTTAGGAGTCTATGAAGTCATGGATGAGAAGGACCTGGTCGATTATGAGGACATCGATGTAGATGACACTGCTGACCTATATGCTCAAGGCTTGAAGAGATTCGACGAGCCATCTTCAGCAATGGATGAACCTACGAAGGAAATAAATCTCAACCACAGGGCTGACAGGAATGGGCTATTTAGTTAAAGGTGAGAGGTGAGTCAGGCGATGAAGGGCTAACCTCAGCCCCAAGTGCATATGTGGGAGCCTAGACAGTTGAGGCAAAGTGTTTTCTTCAATAAATTATTATCAAGGAAGAAGATCGCTGCAGGTGGAAAATAAAGAAAACATCGAAGATTTGTAAGACTTTGGGAAACACTGATCTTGTCCAATATAGAAAGACCATTTTGTATAAACCACTCATATCAGTAGTGGATGGTCTCAGGAATTATCAATCATAAAAGAATGTAGTAGTCCGCAAGAGAAAAATGGCAATAGACATTGTTAAAAGAGGTATTACGCATTTCCCAATAACTAAGAATGAGAAAAATAATGCCACATAATTAAAAGATTCAAGCGTGTGACACAGATCTATAGGCTAGGTAAGTGTGGTGAATGAGAGGCAAGGCAAGGCATTTTTGGCTCGCCCTTGCCTTGCCTCATCCCTGAGGTGAGCGATGCGATTGCCTTTGATAGATGAAGTGATGAATGATCGCCTAATGCACAAATCATATTCAACCTTCTAAAATTTCTCATCGCAAGGGTCTATGGAGTTATAGTTGAAGCATGAGAATTTTGGAAGCAGGTTCTTTTCACCAAGGAATATGATATCAGATCTTGAGTTCATCTCAGAAGGTTGAAGAGAAGAGATCTTAAAGAGACCTCAGAGAGATGTGCAATAGCAGCCAGAGATCATGATAATTTTATTCTTATAACTTCTTAGACAATGGCATTTAGCCATTCAATGTCATTGAATTAACACAATAATATAAGCACAATGAAAAAGCATATGTACACATATACAAGGATTGCCTTCTCAGATCTCAACGCCATCTCAACATGTTCGAGCGCTTATCATCTATCATCCTCGTCTCCTCCTCCTCTATCATACTACTCTCCTGACTCCTCCAACTCCCTCTTATTATTGATCTCAGCAAAGATTCTCTCTTGGGACCCTTTGAGAGATAGAGATCTCGGAGAGGTCTTGGAGTTCTTGTAAGTGATGACAAACTATCTTTTCACATTGACAAGGATCAACATAATCCACATTTAAACGCGCCAACACCACGTACCCCCTGCCACCACCTCTATCTCTCCCGCTCACTCCCTTCACACACACCTTCACCACACAATGCCGCTCCTCTTTCCCGTTCTCTCCCTTCCTCTCCACTACACTTTCCCACCCCGGCTATCCTCCTATCACCACCCACAGACCAGCTGGACACCACCCTCCTCTCCATCGTGGTAGCGACCCTCTCTTCCCATCTCTTTTTCCCTCTCATCCCACCTCCATGCAGAGGCAGAACCCTGCACCACCGACCATCTCTGCGAACTCGACGCCGCTATCGGCCTTCTCACCCTCCTCACCACCCTCTCACTGCCTCCACCTCTCCCGGTAGCACCTCCCATGACACCTCCCTCTCCCTCTCCCTTTCTTCATCACTCTCTCCCATGTAAACTCATCCCCCACTCCCTTTGCCTCCCTCACCTGCACTCCATTTCTCACTCTCTCCACTGCAACCCCAACCCTCACTCACCTTACGACCGTCGTCGTCCTCTCCACAGCAGACCCCTCTCTCCCCCCACCGTCGACACTGTCGCGAGCCACCCCACCCAGCCGTTCCACCCCGCCCACCTTCCATTGCGCCGCCACCACTGCCCTCAAAGCAACCGTCCGACCTCCCCCTCTCACCTCCATTGCCACCACCGCCCTCACAGCCGCCAGCGCACCTCCGCCTAGCCCCAGCTTCCACGCCGTCGTCGTCCTCCCACTGTGACGCCACCGCCCTTGTCACAGACCACTCTCTGTCTGTTTTCCCTCTCTCTTCTCTCCCCCTCTCTTGATCCCCCTCTCTGTCTCTCTCATCGTCTCTCTCTTTCTCCCTCTCGCAACCACACCCACCATCTCTCTCACTGTCTCACTCTCTCTCCCTCTCTCTCACACCCACCGTCTCCCCTTCCATCCCCCCTTCGTTTCTCTCTATGTCTCTCTCCCTCCCCTGCATCTCTCTCTGCATCTCTATATATCCCCCTCCATCTCTCTCACTTTCTCTCTCGTCACCACCGTCTCTCCCACCATCTCACCCCACCCCCGCACCCCCCACCGTCTCTGGCGGATTCTCTCTCGTAACCCCAGCACCCCCGGGTCTCCCCTCGGCGCCCGAATGAACAAAATACATCAATTTCTCGAATTGGCTCAAGGTGAGATGACCGTGCTGTAGTATCAGAATAATTTCATTGAGTTGGGTCAGTATGCACCCCATGTTATTGCTGATGAAGCCTTAAAGACTGAGCAATTTCTGCGTGGGCTGAAGGTTGAATTGCGATTGTCGTTGCTTGCCACTCATGTAAGAGAGATGGATGAAGTGTATCAGGCAGCAATTGCAATAGAGCTTGAGTTGGCAAGATCTCGAGGCCCTACTCAGGTTGGCCTTGTTCAGCCGACTACTTATCAGCCGTCTATGACAGGAGTCCGGTCTGCTATGCCTACTACAAGTGGCACTTCAAAATATGAGTTCAGGCGGATGTTCAGAAGGTCTAAGAAGCGATATGGCCGACAAGCATCTTCTGGTATTGTGCAACAGCAATTGGCACCTTCCACTTTTCATTCGGCATCCTCTGATTCCATTCAGCAGTCAGCTCCTTCTTTTCAGCAGCGCTGAGATTCTTCAGTGAGTCAACCGAGATCGTGTCTAAGGTGTGGTGGTACTCATCCAGGCGTGTCGTGTTCTTTGTCGATAGTCTGTTTCCATTGTGATCAACTGGGTTACGTTATTTAAGACTATCCATTAAGGTCGGTACCAGTGTAGTTCTCGTACTTTACCCACCCACAGTCGTCTCAGTTTAATCTTCCTCCACCACCTCAACCTCAGCCATCTTATCCGCAAGTTTTAGTTTCTTCCCAGTAGTCTTCTGCATCGACCAGCTGGAAGCTGAGAGGCAAGGTTACTCATATTACTCGTGTAGAAGCCATGGCATCCAACCTCGTGGAAGGTACGATTTTGATTTTCAGTCATACAGCTCGTGTTCTGTTCGATTCAGGTGCTACTCACTCTTTTATTTTCGAGGATTTTATTGCTCATATTGAGGAGCCGGTAACTGATTTATCTTGTGAGTTGCTCATCGAGTTACCATCTGGAGATTTCATGTCCACTCTATTGTGTCTAGAAGAATCTCCTATTATCATCAATGACCGGCAGTTGGCAGTGAGGCTGAATGCACTGCAATTAGCCGATTATGATGCTATTCTAGGCATGGACTGCTAAGACTGGCATCATTCCTCTGACTGGTTCCTTGATTCTGCACTAGGCACAGATTGGATTTCTTCTTCTTCTCGAAAGGCCGAGGCCACTGCCCCCAGCAGTCTCTGACGACCCATAGGGGTACTGCCTGGGCCCCGGAGGTAGTTTCTCATGGCTTGCTCTATCCCTTCCCACTCCTAGTCGGGGAGAGCAATCGGTAGTTATGTGTCAACGACGACAGCAGGATGAGTGTAAGTTGCGAACGCCGGGTGAGCAGCATGGTGACGACACCTGCGGCATTGGCGACAGGCATTTTCGGGCAGCGCTGGTGCAGTAACTGTCGGTTGGTAGGTCTGCATCGCCATCTCGCCCCTTTTCGTCTCCTCAGGCCCTCCTCGGGCAAGTGTAGCTTGGCCCTGTGTGGGCCAGTGTAGTGGGTTGGGCTTCCTCGGGAACCCAGGCTTGTTTCAATTTGGCTGACCTGTGAGTCGGTACATTCCTTGGTGCCGTAGCCGGGACGGCGGGCGCCTTCTCCTGCAGCATCTCCAGTCCTTGGAAAGAATTGTAGACTGGGACGGCTGGTATTACGCTGCCCGGAATCACCTCGGAGCTTTGCCCATTCAGATGGACTCGGATGGTCCCAACAGTCATGGACTTCCCAGATATGGATATGCGGCACCCCGGGGCAGCACCGGTGTTGTTCCTCTAGAGCCTCCTCCGGTGAGACGCCGATCCTTGGTGAGACGGGCCGGCGATTTGATGCACATGGTGCACGTTGCAACTCAGCATCTCTGCCGGGACGCCGTTGTTGTTCTTGGCCATAGCTTGGCCAACAGCAGCTTCGGTGGCCCCCGGGGCAGGGGCGTCAGTCTTCGACGAGTCGGACGCCTCCACGTCCAACATGTTGATGAAGGCTACCCCCAAAAAGTTGGGGAAGCCGACCACAGGAGGGAAACTCCCAAAGTAGAGGGGGACGACGAGGTAGCCATCCTTGATGTGGCTTTCAATGACCTGAGGGCTGAAGGTGACCGCCATTCTTGGTGCTGAAGTACGACTTTCCTGCATTTGCAAAGATGAAGCAATTAGTATTACAAGAAGGGGGCCACAGGGCCCCTAATTTCGGCAAAGAGTTTGATTTGCATAATGTTTTGCCTTGGTAATCAAGTTAACATGCCTAATTACATTTATAATCATGATGATGACCACCCTAGTACATCATACAACCCTCTAATTTATGATTCTCACCATAGTTTTCCAAAGGGATATCATTCTAATTCTCACAGTTTTATCCACCCAGTGGGCAATTCTCAATTTTATAATCCCTCGCATCACTCGCGAGCCACTACTCCTCGGGAAGCATCTCCTCCACATGGCGAAAAGGTTTCCCAAGTGTTGCATCTCACCCCTCAACAAATCCAAACCCTTACGGCTATTGTTGAGGGCATAGCTCCTTCATCTCATCCTCCTTCCACTCCCTCTTGGGTGGCCCATCACCCGCCTCCTTCTTCTCATCCTCCTTCCACTATCTGTTGGGTGGTCCATCACTCGTCATGTCATTCATTCACCCTTCTTCACTGCCCCAAGGCCCATGTACACCATGCACCCCAGTCCAACCGGGTTCTTTTGTCAGTCAACCCTTTCATGTACCACAACTTCCATGTCAAGCCGCTCCTTAAAGGTCCCATGGACAACCCTCTATTTCGCATGTCACACCCTCTAGCAAGTTTTTATTGATAAAATTGTCAAGATGAAGGAGTAATTAAAGAGGGTCACAAGTCTGCGGCCTCCTCCTCCTCCTCCTCAAGTCAACCCCCTTCATGCTTTCATGAATAACATTACTAAGATGGACAAAGATTGGAAGGAGAGAAGAGACGACAATGGCATCATAAACACATGTAAGCAAGATGTTTTTCCAAGTTTCAATGGTCAACTAGACGCCATCTGCCCACCATACATTCATCCCATTCACTGATGTGGCCCTCCGCCTCCACATCCACGTCCATATACGCAAACCCTCCACATCATCATACACCACCATCCATCAACACGCCTCCACCATGGCGTCCATTTGAACTTGATGATTATGAAAAATTAGAGATGGTATGAAAAGAAAATTATGAAGATTTTGGAGAGGTATCTAATCTAAGTTTCCTTCGCTTCCCTCTCCCTCCATTGCCACAAGAACCCCCTGCTCAGGATGGTGCCACCGACACCATCCTTACCCCTACCCCTGTTGCATAATTACGAAATTATATGCACATAAAATGGTGTACATGCGATGAATTATGCATAGAAAATGGACACTTATCACCATATCGTGTAATACTCTTTCGGCCCTATTTGACATGGTCTGAATCTCTGAAGAGGATGATGAAGAAATATACCTCACGCCAGCAGAGGCAAATCTAGCTGAAGCTTCCAACTCTTAGTATGCTATGAGGTCTGGAACAAAATGCTTGCATCTCCCCCAACCAAGAACATCATCTCCCCTAAGAAAATGGGTGCATCTCCCCTAGGCTTTACCCTAAACATGCAAGCGGCCAAGGGGGTCTCCTCTTTTGCCAAATTTCTATCCTCTCGGAAGGCCGCTCAGCCATGCCCGCGGTTACAATCAAGGGCCGAGAATGCCCCAACCTTACCCTCAGCGGTTCCCCCTCTGGCAAGTCAAGACCCCATGGGCACTCCGAGCCTCGCTGAATTCATGCAAGAGAAGGAGTCGGCCAGGCTAACACAACAGGTCCAAGCAGCATCTGAAGAAAAGATGGACAGCCTTCCGAGTCAGCTCCTCAGGCACACAATGAGGGTAGGCGTCATAAAGCTGAAGAAATGAGATTGGCCAATGTCAGGGCCAGCAATAGAATAATGAAGCAACTAAAAAGAATCCCTACAAGGTTCATGTCCTGGGAGATATTATCCCACGATGAAGAAATGAGACAAGCTGTTCTCACGGCTCTACAAACCCCGGCACACTTTGAGAGTTGCTTTGCTAAGGCGCAAGCAGGGGTGGCAATGACCTTCACAGAGAAAGACATGCTTTTAGCCTCCGTCAGTCACATTAGACCGCTCTATATGAGGGGGAACTGAACAGGTAACCAATAAGCAGAATTTTGATTGACCTAGGGGCAGCAGTCAACATTCTCCCCTATTGGGTATATCGAAAATACTATTTTGATGTACACCTGATCAAGGTCAGAGATATGAAAATCGTTGGTTTAATCAGAAGTTTGAAGCCCCTATGGGCATGGCAGAGTTCGAGCTCTCACTCGGCGACTTCACCACTAAAGTGCAATTCCACGTGATAAACTATAACACGTCATACAAGGCACTGTTGGGCCGACCGAAAATTTAATTAAGCTCGAATCAAAGGTTTTAGGTAAAAACTCAGAGTTTTGGGAAGATCAACCGTAATCCACCAAATTCGAACTCAATTCAAGCCCAATTGGGGCCAATTTGGACCCAATCGATAGGCTGATATAGAAGTTCTGTTTCCCCTCTAATCCCCCGCGTAAACCCTAACCCTAGCCGCCGAATTTTGATGATAAGCGCATTGATTTGGTCGTCCATGAATATCACGCGGAGGCATCTTCCCTTCGATCCCCTAGCCCACACACAACTCCTCCTTCGACTCTAGCTCCATAAATCAACGCCTAATACGCTCAAGTATCCCATTTGGCCATTGCAGCCGCCGGTGAGTGAGATCGAGAGCGTGGGATGGCGAGGAAAGCATGGGTTTCGCGTTAGGGTTCCAGCGACATCGTCTTCCTTTAAACCAATCTAAGGTAAGTTTCTCTCAGGCCAAATTCTATTTAAAGCATGTCTTCTTATTCACCTTCAAGTGCTCTTTCTGATGATAGTAGTTTGCCCAAATTTTATTTAGTATACCGATCGCAATAGCCATTCATTCAAGGTGTGTCGAGGTTCATGTCTTCACTTTGCATCCATTTAAAGTAGATTTCTCTCATACTAAATTTTCAATTAAGCATGCCAAATTGTTTGTTTTCAAGTCTTCTTTCTATTGGTACCATTTTTGCTAATTTTTATGCACTATACCGATAGAATTGTGTGATTTGTCAAGGTATATCGAGGTTCGCCAAAAGGTAAGGCTCGGTCTCAGAATGCAGCCATTCCAGTGACAGTGTCCTGAGATCGCGACAGCCCGATAGACCGTGTTTTGGGTAGTTATTTAAAAAAAAAATATGTATGCCTTCAGCTAGCGGTCTCCTTCATGACCATTTTATGAATAACATAGCCCGATGCATGACCGCGTTATAGTCATTTCCAGCAAAAGCTAAGTCATTTTCTTGCATCCATTGACTCGATTGTTCACTAATGTTTAGCATGATCTTAGGATAATTTTGTCACAGAACGCACTACTAACTAGGGGAAACATGAAATAGTGAATGCCACCTGAGGTCGCGATCGCCCGATAGATCGCCACTTGCTTAATCACACGTAAAATCTCATCTCGCAGACGAGAGACGGAACCTTGAGTCATGACAAACTCACATCAAGTGATGGGAGTACCTGCCCACTAGAAGCAAGGCTGGATGCATCCACTGATGACTTACTCCGCGGCCTCAGGTGTCTGTCTATGACACCCCAGGCGGAGACTAAGACACCGTACAGTAACCAGAAACAAAGAATAAAGACTAACTGGGGCCGCACTCGTTAGCGCGAGTCCGACGCCCCCAGCCACGTGTGCACACACAGACCATGTGCCCTAGGTCAGGCCCTCTAGTTGGTTCTTCCCCTAAAGTCCGGACTCAAGTTGTGTGTGGGGGCCCTACGGTAACCAGCCTAACAACTGTCTTACTCAGGTCACGCTCTCCACCACTCCCACGTGGGTCCACACACACGTGCGCAGGAAAGTTACGACTAGTGGGGGCTCACTGAACGTGAACACTGGAAACCACGCACGCACCCATTGCGAGTAACGCGAAGTAACAAGCAACTCAAGGCCACCAGACTCTGGACAGCCCATTACACCTACTAAACCAACGGTCCTTGAGTCACAAGACTCAAGTCAAGACTGTCGTATGCGACGATGCAGCGTTGACAATCTGGCCTAATCCCTAGGTCTTAAATCACGGTGACACGATACCCAAGATAGCTCACAAGCCACCGAGTTAATCCCCCATTCAAGGGACACACGAAAAACTTCCAACCCCAGGCAGGTTGACTAGACTCACAGTTTGAGGCCGTACACGTGGCCCGCACAGAAAACATTTTACGGAAGCCAATAACGTGTGGGAATAGCGCTCTGCACTTACGTCGACTCACGGCAACCCACTCAAGCGTAACACGAAAACTTAGAACACTCACGCAGGGTCACCCAGACCCTCCAAACACACAGATGTGTAAATCGAGACAACACGGGTCCTCCGGAATCACAAAGTATCACTTGGACACCTCTCCCACTAATTCGTATCGCATACGGACACCTCGAGGCAAAGGAACACGAAACACGGTGGCCCGGGGGTAGGATGAGCTGGGCATCCAGCCTCTTGGCTGTCCAGAGGCCTAGGCTCCCCTTGGCCTGGGCGGCCACGAAGCATACGAAAAAAATAAGACCAGCCAAGGCTACAGGGGTATGAAGATCGATCCAGTCCCCAACACCCCGTCCGTCTGGCACCGCCTCTGTCAGGTCACTTCCTAGTGACCATGGAGGCAACTTCGGCAAGCAACCATCCCTCGGTCCATCGGTTCTGTGGAAGGGGACCAGATGGAGAAGTCAAACGCAAAGAGGCTTGCACCAGGAAAGGAGGCTAGATCCTCCCCACCTGAAGCCACGACCCCAGGAAGACCTAGCGTCAGGGGGGCAGAGGAACTACGAGGCCAACACATTACGGAGGCCAACGTGTTACATTGGCCATGCCTGCAAACTGGCATGTAGGGCCAACTGTCCCACTCGCGGTCATCTACGGGTAAAAGATGCCTCCTCTAGATTAAGGAAGGCGCCTCGTCACGCGCCTGCAAACCAAAGAGAGTGGTGAAGAAACAGTCACACGCCACAAGAGTAGAGAGAAGGAGGGAGAAAAGAAGCTTCATTCATAAACAGAAGGAAAGATTACAAAGAGATGTCCCATCCCTTCAGGGACGGAACTTGTCTGGTTCAAGGAGCAGGATCCCCCGACTAGAGTACAGGCGGTTGACCTTCTCCAAGGCCTCCCGCCAACCATCCAAGTACCTGAGCTTGTATTGCTCGGAGGTGTCGCCACCGTTCTCCCCTACTGCCGGCCATGCCGGCCGGGGCGCCGACAACGATTCTCTCCGAAGACGCAAGAGCTGGCGCGGGGTCTACAATGACCCGTCATCAGATGAAGTACCAGACTGCTCTGAAGACATCACGCAGGAACACCCTCTCTATGGCTTAGCGAACTGGAGATACCCCGATGGCTTAATGGAGGACGCTATTTATAGGGGAGGAGCAAGGTTCCTCGAAGGAAGGAGGAGTCCTACCGCCTCTTCATACCCTTAGAAACCAAAGCGACGGTTCCCAAAGGTCGTGCCCTCTCAAGGTAACCTCTGAGGCGCCGCTCCGTATCCCCAGGAGATCTCAAAGCAGGAGGAGAAAGCAAAATATGTGGCAGTTCCACAGAGATTCCAGAGTTTGCGAAAAAGAAGAAAGCCTTCTGTTCAAAAGGTGAAAGAGTTACCAAAAGAGGCAACCGCCTCAACATCGCAAAAAAGAAAATCTCCACAGAAAGGAAAGGAAAACAACAGACGTATGCTCAGGCACTCGTCCCGGTGGCGTTGTCACGTGACCTGTCACCCTCGGGTTCACACGTAGCAGCAACTTCCACGGTGGGCGGGTCATCCGTCAAGTCGACTAGACATTCCTCTGCCAACGGGGCATCCTCCACTACTCGCCCGCTAGTGCTCGGCTCTGGCACCAGCTCCTCGGCCCCAGCTTCCTCGCCGCCAAGCTCCTCCTCGCCACCACTGGCCTCCATGCCATACGGCGTTGATGGAGGAAGAAGAGGAGGCACCGAGGTTCCCGAGCTCTCAGCCATGGACTAGACAGTGGCCTCTCCGCCCTCCTTGAAGCTGCGATAGCGCGTTGGTCCAAAGACCTCCAGGGCTATCGAGGTCAGCTCATCCCGATAAGTCGGAGATGAGCGGAAGTTCTACACCACCTCCTCGCTAGCGGTCGACATCGACGAGTGTAGTTCAGATAGCTATGCCTCCATCTCTTGAGCCGGGAGCTCAATGGCCTTAACCTGCATCCCCAGCCTGGACGCATGGGCCTCGGCTGTCTCAGCCCGAACGTGGAAAAAGTCACGGTCCCGTTCCATCCCGGCGAGAGCTAACCCCACTTGCTCCAACTGCCCCCGAAGCCCAGCAGCCTCCGCCTCAGACACCTTCAGGCGTCCCTCCACCTTCTCAAACTTGACCGATACTGCTGTGTGTGCAGCTCGACTGTTCTCCAACTCCCGTGCAACACTACCGAAGTGATACTGCCACAGGCTAAATACCCTGGCAAACGCGACGAAGTTCTTCGCTGTCAGGTCCATCAACTCGCCTTGGGCCCCGAGACCAAATTCTTTGGTCTGGTCTCGGGGGTGCATCGTCTTGTTGATGAAGGCCTTTGCCTCCATCCAAAGGTGGGACTTGAAGATGGGCTCCTCCGGCGACAGGAAGCGAGGACCCGAGGGAATGGTCGGCGGCAGGAGGCGAGCCCTCCTCTCCTCAAAGCTGAGCGATTCATCGTCGAGGGTGGGGGCCTTGCCCTTGTCCGATGCTTCCCTCTCGGGAGTAGGTACTAGGGAGGCGACCACAGGTTCTACGACCGGCAGTGGCGGAGGAGGAACCTCAGGAGGAGGAGGGGGAACTTTGGACGGTGACGATGACAAGGTCCGACTACGGACTGAAGCAGAAGCTTTGCTCCTCTTCTTGGGATGGCGCTGGCTGTCGAGCGCCGCCAGCTCATCCACATCCAGCGAAATGCGGCTACCGCTAGGCATGGTGGACTCCTCCTCAGCAACGCTAGCAGTCTCCTCGGACGCATCCCTCCGAGCACTCAACCCGTCACTAACTGCAGGCGCCGCAAAAGAGCTTGCTACTAGGACAGACACAGGGACCGGATACTAAAGGCGCCCTGGGGAGAAGGCGACAATGACCTGAGCTTTGGCGATGGTCACCTGGCCAGTGCCCAGCTTGACGTGGTCCACGGGGCGAGGTGCGCACTGTGGCAAGCACACCACCTCGTAGTGCCACTTCGATACTTCTGGTCCCCCTGCGAGAGGAACCAAAGAAAGATCAGTCTAGCCCGCCATTGACAGACATGACGGTAATCAAGGTTAGTACCCTGAGGCACTGGGGCGCTCAACCCTAGCTCCCAGAGTACCGACGGAGTCAGCGCGAAGTCGGCATCAAAGAGGTGGTGCTTGAGGATGGCTTTTATCTTCTTGGTCTCCTCCACGGTGACCGGAGGCTTCCTATCTGCCCAGACAGGACGGAAGCCCGTGAACCTCCAGCCGTTAGAGGGGTTGCTGGCACTCTACTTAGTGATATACACATAGCGCTTCACCCAACCCTTGAGGTTGGACGCCGCCTCCGAAATCCTGACAATGTTACGGCTGGGGCACGCCTTAAAATAGGCGTAAGCTGTATCATCAAGATAGCTCTGGAGGCTGTAGAACTATCAGAAGATGTGGACGTTCGGCTCCACTGAAGCCTTCCGACACACAAAAATGAAACCACAAAGAATGTGGTAGGAATTGGGGGACAATTCCCCTGGACGTCGACCGTAATGGTATAGGACGGAGTGGATGAAGGGATGTACAGGCAGGCAAAAGCCCACTTGGAAAGACGCTAAAGGCACCATAATGCTGCCCGGAGGCCTAGTCGTAGCCTGACGACACTTTCCTGTTTGTCGGCCCACTTGGGAGTGGTGGCATGGTGAGTTCCTGACAGACGATTTTTAGGCTAATTTTTATGGGCTCCCTTGCCTTGCAGTAGCGTCCTACTAGGGGAGAAAACTAGCTAGAGGCCTAGCTCAAGGCATTAAGCTTGTGTGTGCACATGTGGTTAGGGGCATTTGGACGAGCGCTGATAGGCGTGACCCTGACTAGTCACTCGTTACTGTTGTTCCTTGTACTTGGTTCTGTGAGTATCTCAGTTACCACCGTTCTAGGCGTGTGTGAGAGATACCTATGGCGCTGTGTAAGATGTCAGTGGACGCATCTGACTGTTCTTCTAGTGAGGAGGTACTTCTGTCACTTGACACGATGACTTGTGTTTTCATGACTTTTTCGGATAGTCTGTTCTTGGCTTTGCCCAAGATTAGCTTAGTGTAGCATGCACGATGATCTAGTTGTGTATGCGTTAGTGTTTCTTGACTGTGTAGGTCTTTTCTAGGGCTTTTGTCTGTTTTGGAAGGCCTTCACTTTGGAGCTAGTGCTTTGTCGATGGATCGACAGCGCCTGACTTTGTGAGATCGAGGTTCGCCTTTCTGTTGCTGTTTGGAGTAGCTTAGAGAGCTGAGGTTCGTTTGACAGTCGTGTTTCTGTTCGGTACGACTTCACTCTTTCTTGTAGCTATTCTTACTCCTACTTTTACAGCTTTACTGTTGTACTGTTACACCTATTCTTCCTGCTTTACTGCTTAGCACTGCTATCTTGTGTGTTACTACATTGTTTCCAGTGGGGATCTGTGTGACCCCTACTAAGCCAGTGACACGAGGCTCACCCCTACTTTTCAGGTGTGGTCGTTCTTCTTCCTCGGGGTCCGTGGGCGGTGTGTCAGTTCGTAGTTGCCAGCGCTACCTACGTCGGGCTTCCCCCGACTTCAGCGTATGTTCTCTGTTCTGTTAGACTGTACTTGTCTTTATTTATGGACTGGACTTTGTCATAAATTGGTAATTAAAAAAGTAATTTTATTTCTGCTACTTTAGCAAACCTGATCAATGAAATATTAATTGCTTGCTATTTTATCTGGAACTTCAATCGCCGAAGGGACCCCCTCAAGCGCCGGCACCCCTAGCAGGTGCAAAGACCCAGAGAGAGAGAGAGAGCGGTGTGGGGGGGAATGTGACACCCACGACAAAGAGAAGTGAGCCGGAGGGGGGGCTGCGGCCGGGGTGCCGCAACAGAGAGAAGTGGGCCGGAGGTGGGGCCGGCGAGAGGGACAGGCTGGTCGGCAACTGCTGCACTGCAAAAGGAAGCGGGCGAAGGGCTGCCGTCGGTCGAGGGGGGGTGAGCAGCGATGGCAGGGGCGGTGACGAGGTGGTTGCTGGGGAGGTGGAAGTGGAGGTCAGACTACTACAGGGGGCTGGGCTTGGAGGAGGGTGCTGTGGCCGGTGAGGGAGCGGGGCCAGTGGGTGGCAGTGGGGTGCTCAGTCCTCGGAGTAGCGGCAGAGCGAGAACCTCTGGAGGCTGAGCGACAGTGGTGGCTGCTGCTGCAGTTTGTGAGAGGAGGTTGGTGGGGAGTTACAGTGGGTAAGGAAGAGAGAGCTGGAAGGCGGCAGAACAAGGAGAGCTCGGCGGCAACGGCGGTGCTTGGTAGTGCTGCATGGAGGCATGGGGGCTTGCAAGGGCGTGGCCGGCTGTAAAGAGAGAGGAGGTAAGCCTGTGACAGAGCCGACAGGTTGGGGCGGCCGCGGTGCTGTGGTGGTGAGGGGGGTTCAGAGGGAAGGTTAGGGGTGGCCCGCACAGCGCCGCAAGGAGGAGGACCGCCGGTGGTACGCCGCGGTGCCACCACCTCCTCCCTTCTCCACTCCTCACCCCTCTCTGTTCTGTGTACCCAGGAAGAGAGAGGGAGAGAGAGTTGACCAGAGGGGGAGAGAAAGAAAGAGAGTTGACTAGAGGGTAGGTTTGTCATTTTCCCTCTCTTAACATACCTTGAGTTACGGTTTGCGACAGCAAGGGTATGGTGTGACCTTCGTAAAGATTTGAGGGGTATTACAGTAAATGCAAAAAAGGTGGGGGTATGGTGGTTATTTCAAATGATTTCAGGGGTTAGGGGTAATTTTCCTTATATTAAAGCATAGCATTTGTCAAAATCAAGAAAAGATATTTGGGGTCAAAAATATCACATCCATTGCAATGCTTCACTTATTCGCGCGTCGATTAACCAATTAACCAACTGGTAGTTAACTGATTGATTGACTACGCGGGCGTGCCAGTCACGTAAGTGATAAGTTTATCATGCGCTCAATCTGACCCGTGTCGGGCGAGAGTGCGGTTCGGTCGGGACCAGTAGTCTGCCATATCATAAAAGCTATGGCGTTAATTACATCCCCCGCGAGGAAGGAAAACCTTTGATTAATTGCAAGGATATTGGGCTGTCAAGGCCGGGACAAAGAATGCGAATGCGAATGCTCATGCAAGATGTTTCAATCTACCATGCACAGTTTATTAGAGCAGAGCCCTCAATACGTGGCGGAGAACATAGGTCCAAAGACCACCATCACGCATAACAATAGTTTTCGGTCGGGCGTCGCCCGACTTTCTACTAATGTCATTTGATATACCAAGGGTTTGCGCACTCAAGCATGCATTGATGCGGCATGACTGCTTAAAGGAAGATGTAATAGCAAAAATATGAGATTAAATAGTTCGGGCTTAAAAAATTAAATCATTCGATTTATTGACTATAAGAGTCTGTTCAATCATGTTATTAGCATTAGGAATCACCTTAGACGCACATAGAAGATCGAGACAACACGGTGACACGATCCGAAAGAAAACGGCACGATACGTGTAGGGAAAGGGTTGAAACGGCGCCATGAAGCGTGGGTATAGGCTAAAACGGCGCCACAACCATAGGTATAGGGGGGGGCCTTGAAACGGCGCGCCCCTTTGAGGGTGCGCCAGTTCAAGGCGCGCCGTTTCAAGGGCGCGCCAGTGAACCATGGCGTCGGTTCAACTCCATTTTACGAAAACTGAGTTTCGATTGATTTATTTCTAGGTTTATTCAAGTGTTTTAGAAGCTTTTAAGTGTTTATTGAATTTATTGTCCATCGGGTCGGTCCCGGATTGCTCGGAAGTCAGGTCACAGGCTCACGCGAGGTTCGTACTCCAGCGCGGCGATCGTTCCGAGTCGAGTCGGTCTATTATGTTAACTTATTAGGCGACCTTTAGACTTATTCGAGTCAAAAATTTGGCAGCATCTCCCCATCCCGGAGGATGTGTCGGGGAGAAACGGGGAATACTCACTTTTCATTGTCTATATCTCATGTTTACATGTTCATGTTTATATGTTCATAGTACTTGGGGCGGGAGATAGATAGAAATATTTACTTCTTACATCTGGGTCATAAACATATTGAGCCTCCCCATAGGGACATTTTAGCTATTTAGCCCCACGCCTTTCTATGACAACAGTGTCCCTATGGTCCACAATTTGTCTCATAGCATAAGGGAATTCACAAAGATACGAAACAATTTGCAATACAAGGATAGCATTGAAGAATAGCAAATGAACTCTCAGAATAGGCAATCATGTAAGAAAAATGCAATAGCAAATGAACTTGGGTAATACTTACATGATGGAACCAGATCATTTAAATAACCCTACTGATTTACAATTTTTTAGCATGTAATGTAGTGGGTAGCTGAAAATTCAAGAAAAACGATCAGTAATGGGACGCAAAACAGTTGCACAGAGGAAAGGATGGCTTTTACGGAGCATAAATCTCTTTTCCCCATGTCCAGAGCTTACTAAAACAGCACACACACAGGCTAAGTCGACTTAAGCAGGGCCTAAGTCATCTTAAGCCTGAAAACAGAACTGGACTGGGTTCTGGCAGACATGCTAAGTTGACCTAAACAGGCCTTAAGTCGACTTAAACCTATAAACAGAACTAGACTGGGTTCTGGCAGATAGGCTAGGTCGACCTAAACATGCCTTAAGTCGACTCAAATCTGTAAGTAGAACTAGACTGTGATAACTCGGAAGAACGGTGAGCTAGAAGGGGAGGAGTTGGATAGATCACCGATTTTAAAAAATTCTTGCGCGATACAACCACGCACTCGCCGAAAACTAAACTGGGAAGATAAGGAGTGGATCTAATTAGCCGTCGATCGAGCAATTCATGCTCACAGTAGGCAAGAGAACCACTCAACAACAAACCACAAAATGAGGCAACGAGATTTTAAGGTGGTTCGATTGCAATTCCGTAATCTACGTCCACCCCTTACTCAATCGAGTAAGACTTCCTTTCACACAGCACTGTATGAAAACACAGACTCAGTCTGCAGACAAACGCTGACGAACAGCTTGCTCCTCGAGGAACACCTTCCTCGACCTTCTGTCAACCAGTCCCCGAGTCCCCTGACACTGGCCAGGCACTGCCCCCTCTCCCACTTCTTATATCCGGACCCCGCGGATTTTTCTCTATCTGCAGGGCATCGCACCCCTCTAATCTCATCTTAGGGCATCGCGCCCCTTCCCAACTCTTGCATCCGGACCCTCCAGATCTTTTTCTCTTCCTCCTGGGGCATCGCGCCCCATGGTGTCTTATTCCTCCGGAACCTCCGAGCATCCTTTCCAGGCATCATGTCCCTTTCTATTTCCTTCCTCTGGAACCTCCGGACTTCCTCCTAGGGCATCGCGCCCCTTTCTATCTTTCCCCAGAACCTCTGGATTTTCTATTTTACTCTCTCTATTTTCTTCTCAGGCATCACGCCCTTTCTAATTCCATCCCTTCGGAACCTCCTGACCTCCCCTTTCGGGCTTCACGCCCCTCCACACCTTCACCTCCGGATCCTCCAGATTTATCACTTCTTCCAGGGCATCACGTCCCTTCTCATCCCATTCCTATGGAACCTCTAGATTCTCAAACTCACTCCTTATCCTTCCTCTCCGGGCATCATGCCCCTCTACACCTTCCCCTTCCGGACCCTCTGGACCCTTCATCTTTCTTCTGATTTCTTCTCTTACTCCTCCAGGAGATTGCATCCTTTGTTCTTTTCTTCCATTTCAATCATCCTTTTCCATACCTCTTCCTGGGGCATCGCATCCCTCGATATTTTCTCCCTCCAGAGCCACCGGATGATTCTTCCCATCATGATTCTCCTCCTTTGCTTCCTGACCCTCCAGATCCACCTCTCTCCATTTATCAATTCCTCCTTTTGATTCCTCCTGATCCTGGATCTGACCCGATTTCTTCCACATCCATTGCTCTGGGCATCAGCCCATTCTCCCACTGTTTCTGAGGCTTTAGTCCTCACTCCTCCTCTTGATTTTTTCGCTTCTTCTGTAGACCGTTCATGTGATCAGGGTCTCCGCGCCTTAGCAAGGGAGCTCTAGCCCTCGCCTCTCTTCCTTTTCTCCTTATTCGTCTGAGTCTAGTTTGGGCACCACTCCTTCCTGTTAAGCCACTTCAAACCTTAGCTTTCAATTCTTTTCCTGCCGTTGAGGATAGTATAAGCCAATTCGGGATCGGGCACTCGCTTACCACCGGCGACACTAAGATGAAATACTAATTAAGCAAAGGAAACCAGCAAAGAGAAGTGTTTAGTAGCTCACCTGATCAGTGTGAATACACCGATCCTGGTTGGAGACGAGGCGAGCGAGGAAGCGTGGGTACGCACCCGCACGCTACGCCGGTGTAGCTCTAACCTGAAAATCAGAGAAGTACAACACTACACCTCTCACAGGAGGGGGATCTCAGGATGGGAATTAATTAAAATTACATCCAAAACTACCTCCACATAGGGAGGAGCGGTAAGCCGGCCAGGCTGGGGAGGGAAGAGACGAACTAGGAGCTAAAAGAACGGTCGACGTCGGTTCTGCCCGCTCTCTGGAATAGGGGGCAGATGGGCAATGTTGTCACTGCTGTCGTCACTCCCGAACTCCTTTTTTGACGAGACCAGTGGCAAATCTTCCCTAACTGACCCAGGAAGTGGTCTGATTTTTGGCGGGAGCTTTGGTGGCCGGCGTTGGTCGGGGCAGGGCCGTGAATAGTGACTCTGCTCGCTGGTTCAGACTGCAAAGGTACCTCAGTAGCAGGAAGAAGAAGTCGCCACGAGCACTCCTGACCTCTGAATCGAGCGTGGCTGGAGTCTTTGGAACCGTTGACGAGTCTTCTTCAAAACGTGACCAGAAATAACACCAGAAGAAGTTGGAGTAGAGATATAGAGCCCGTTGAGTGAAGGGTTGTCAGTTCAGGCCCTTACTGGACTGATCTGCGCACCTAGGGGAGAAAATTCGTAACTCCTGATGATGAAGTAAAAATCTCGTTCCGCTTCCTGAGGATGACAGATGACTGGTAGAGGAAGCTCTCAGCCAAGTTTGATGCCCGGACTTGTAAGGGAGTGGCCGTGGTCGAACTTTCTCTGGGGCTCTAGTTCTTTTCCTGAGTGATCCTGCGCTGTCAGGGGAGAATGCACTCTCTAGGCAGCTGCGATGTTGGATGATGACGAAACCACCACGCTTGGAAAGCTCTCTGGACAACCTTTCCAGTGGTATATGATTTTCCACCAGATCGATCAGGGAAGGCTAGGAGATGTTGCAGCTTCCAAGACCCTCCGTTTAGGGACTTACTAGGTGTTGTCATTTCATTGGTTATAAGTACTCGTTGTAGGTGGAGTTGCTTCACACCCATAGGATCTTCTCCTAGGGGCAATTTCCTATTCATTTCCTATCTCAACCCCTTGTTCGATTCCCCCTCCGCCATGTCTTCCTACAATTTTTCCCACTCCCACGAGGACTCCCTTCCTCAGGGACTTTTGGAGGACCCGCCTAGGGTCACGACTGTGCAGTGAAGAGAAGGGTCCACCCCTCCTCTTCCGTCTATTGCTATTGAGGGTAGTCAACCCTCCCCCTCTGATTCTTCTACTCACAACTTGGCTAACCATGTTCTCCATATGATGGCCTAGCTGGATTCGACCCAGCTCCATATTCTCCGCCAAGCCTTACAGGGGCCGGATGCCCCATCTTCTGCTCTGCCCCACGGTGTCTCTATTGCCGCCACCTCTCTATCTTTGGTTAGTGGGCCAGAGGCCTCACCTACTGCTCCGATCAATATTACCCCTGTTCAGCCCAAGGCCCTCCGTTTCACCAATTTAGAGGCGGGCCAAGCTTCTAGCTCCGCTCATTAGATGCTTGATATGGGGAAGACCCCGCTCCTCTAGTCTCCTTATGCGGATCCTTATGGGACCACTGCCCCAGTGCCACAGGCTCTTGTAGGCCCAGTCGATTTCTTGCCCCCTCAAGTAGGGGCTGCCCCCTTGGCTCACATGGATATGGGCCCCTCCTTGGCCCCTTACCCCTCTTACGGGCTTCCCCCTCCGGCTACCTATCCTTTGGCCCCTTATACTGGGTCCACCCTTCTAGTTTTGCCTCCTCCATCCTGGGAATGAGAACTTCTTGATAAGTGGGCTGCCATGCAGTAGCAGCTTGACCTCCTTCATAAATAGGTCAGCCTACAATCCCTAGCTGACATCCCAGTTCCCATATTTCGTGACATTCATTTCCCTCCTCAGTCGGAGCTCCCCAAGTACCGAAAGTACGACGGGAATGGCAACCCCTTCATTCATATAAGGGAGTTCTTATACGAGTCGGCGTAATTCCAGTACGATGATCGCCTCATGGCGTATCTTTTCCGTCGCTCATTGGATGGGGTAGCTTTGGCCTAGATGATGGCAGCCCATTAACCTCTTAATCAGCCTAATAAACACAAAATGACCCTAATGCAATCCAATTGGCCTGAAAATGGACTAAAAAAATCCAAAATGATGGGAATAAAAACTCCAAGCTCTAGACTAACTCTCCAAGCCATCTTCAAGCCACAAGGAAGTCTGCAGGTCCTGAACAGCTCCACGTGTCCTGTAGTGACACTCTGCCGCATCATGTCGATCTCTAGCTCGGGTGTCCTCACCAGGTGGAGTGGCTTATATAGGGAATTTTCAGAATTAAAAATCTTAAAAAACATAAAAATAGGGAAAAATACTCCCCACAATCCTCGAAAAACACACAACCAGCCTGCAGCATCTTGGAGCCCGACAACACGCCAATTCACCCTACATAGGATTCTAAAGGTTCGACAGGCAAAAGCATGTGCAAGCTGTAAAACACAATCCGGGACTCACCAAGGTGCTCCGAAACCCACGGATTCAGATCTAAGAAAATTCGGGGTGTTACAGATATCCCCCCTTAAAGAAATTTCATCCTCAAAGTTTGAGGTAACCACAACTCAAGGGGAAGAACAACACGCTCGGCTATCAATGCTCCTAGAGCTCTAGCCAAAACCTCGACACTCGCGAGGACATGGATCCTGAGGGACATAGCTAGACCTTGATCATAAACATTTCTCATGCTCACACACAGCACACATCGATCATTAGAGTAGGCATAACGCAAGGGGTACAGTCTAGCAATCACCTCAGCCACACGAAAAATAATCACAGCATCGTTGCCACCATCTCGCTGACCAAGGAGATGCAATCCTCGTTATGAGAGATTGCCACCGATCAAACTCATGCTCGACAGACCAATCAGACGTCAGCTTCTCCACCAGCTAACTGATCTCACGCCCTGTACTAGGGCTAACCATCACTGAGCTTCCACCAGCTCACGTAGTCATTCCAACTGACCGCTAGAGATCTGTCGTGTAACACCCGTAGTTTAGTGGATCCTTAATGGTTCCTATCTAGAATTCGTCCGGTGAATTTTGACTATTTTTAGGAATTTTTCAGGTATTTTTAGGTGATTATTTGAATATGTTAAAGTATATATAGGACATATATACAGTTTTGGTCCTTTGGAGCTCTTTTAGAAATGGCCAAAGTCTATATATATGCTACCTACGTGAGAAATCTCTTCTCCTAGCCTAATCAAGCATTAAGGGGAGAAGAAGAGATTATCTCCCCCCTCCTCCCTCTTGCTCTCTCTCCCTCTCCAGAAGGTGTAAGGGCTGGGGAAGATCGTGCCGACGGCATACCGTCGCTGCTCGAGGATCCGTGTGGATCAGCTCTAGAGGTCGTGCATCTGCGCGACTCGGTATTCTGCATCGGACACTGCGGACAGCGTCGTTCCGCACAAGGTATAAATATGCAACCCGTAGTTAGGGGTTGTGATTAATACGTCGATTAGAGCATGGATCTAGGTTTTTATTGAGCGGGATTCGGGTATATAAATTTTTGTTATCCGCTGCGTTGCCTGAACACCGCTGTTCGAAACCTTACACCTGGCCCAGGCCCAAAAACTCATTACAAATCATCTTAATGGGCCTTCTTCTCATGATAGGCCTTCTTATCGTAACGGGCTTCTCCTTCTTATGCTGCTGGCATAATCCCTAATGGCCAATTCTCTCTTAATGGGCCTTCTCCTTCCCACGTTGTTGGCCCAGTTTCTAATGACCAATTTTGCCTTATTGGGCCCTCTCCTTCCACCCATGTTGATGCTAGCCCAATTGGTCCACTCTCTAATGTCCAATCTCACCTTAATGGGCTTCTTCCTCCTTCTCCTTATGATGCTAGTCCAATGGGTCCTTATGCTAATGCTCCTTCCAGGTCTACATATCCTGCCATTCCTGGAATGGGTCCTTCTTCTTCTCAGCCTGGATCCTTTTATCCGGCCCATTATCCAACTCTTGGCCCAAACTTACAATCTCTTGCTCAAGTTGGCCCACATTACTCCCAATCTCTGCCTACCCAAGAGATGATTGCTCAAATCCAACGCCAACTTGATGAACTTCAACGTCGAATTGATCCCAAATCCTCCTTGAGTGTCCCTTGGGCCTTTCAGAATCTTCGGCTTCCACCTCCATCACAAATTCCCACATATCGCTATTAAGGTGGAGTCGACAAACCCTATGTGCACTTAAATGAGTTTCTTTATAAGTCAGCCCAGTTTCGACATGACCAATGCTTGATGGCTTATCTATTTGGTCTGTCACTGGAAGGCCTAGCTTGGGATTGGTTCTTCTCATTGCTGCAAGAGCAGATTGTGAGCTTTCAGATTATTCTAGAGAAATTTCTTCAACAGTATCAAGATCAGGTTGGGCCCAAGTATTCTATGGTGGATTTGGCCCATGAGATGATAAAGCCCGATGAGGAGTTCTCCGCCTTTGCTAACCGTTGGTGTCACCTCATCGTGCAAGTCCCGGGGCACATTCTGGACTAGGAGCAAATCAAGATGCTGATTTCTAACATGACGCTCGAGTATCGCTTCATCTTAACCCTTAATGATATTACCTCCTGACAACAATTGTACAGCAGAGCCCGTTTCATTCACCAACAAATCCAAGATTTCCTTGACCTCGAGTCTTCTCCTTCACCTTTCACACCTACATACACCTCGCCATCTACATATACCCCTTCTCCACATTCCATGAGTCAACCTTCCACCACCTACTCGCCCTCCACGAGTCAACCTTCCACCACCTACTCACCCTCCATGAGTCAATCTTCCACCACACACACCTCGCCACCCACGAGTCAGCCTTCCGCCATATATCCCTCCACGAGTTCAACACATCAACCTTCTACAAGTCAGCCTTCTACCTCTACATATCCACATGTGTCACTGCCTGTGCCTCCACCTCTTGTCAAGGGAACATCGAACCATGAGCAAGTAGATGTCGTCTATTACTTTCCCACTCCTCACATATCTCCACCTAGTCCTTATGCTAGCTGCCATTTATCATTGCCTACACAACCTTCCACTTCATCTCATACCCCTCGGCATCTGCCTTGCCCGAAGCAGGTTCCTCGTTCTCAGTTGTCAGAGTCTTTCACTAATATTTTCCGGGCTTTGATGGCAACTCACGTGTTGCAACTTCCTCCCATTATGCCTTGCCAACCTGCGGTCGGGAATTTGTTCCAATTTTTTGATTATCACCGACAGTAGGGGCATTTGGTCGAGGATTGCCCCTAGTTCCAAGAGCATGTTTATGACCTGGAAGATAAGAAGAGAATTGATTGGGCTGCCATTCATAAAGCTGTTCCATATCTCCACAACAAGCAGTAGTGGCAAGTGCCACCTAGGCAGCCATCTCCATCTCTACAAGACCAAGAGCACCCTTGTAACTCGTCGTCTAGCATTGCACCCACTCCATTACCTATTCCCTCACCTAAGCCATCGCCTACCCTATTGTTGTCTCCATCTTCATCTACCCCATCATCTTTGCCATCTCCTACCCCGCCTTTGTCTCCTCCGCCAACCCAAGCCTCTGCTCAGGCTAGTGCCTCCACTTTCTCCACTTCTTCTACTACCATTTCCTCCACTACCACTTCCACTCCCAACGCTGCCCGATGCGTCATGTCGATACATCGACGATGGGCGCAACGGCCTTGCCCTTCACCTTCCCCTTTGCCTTCATCTCCACTATCTCCATCTCCACCATCTTTGCCATCATCTCCACTATCTCCATCTCCACCACCTTTGCCATCATCACTGTGTCCTTCATCTCCAACACCTTTGCTATCTCCACCATTGCCTTCATCTCCATCACCGTCACCTTCGCCATCCCTTCCTCCATCACCCTTCTTGCCCGAGCCTGAGAATGCTACACCTCCACCTTCGCCTGTGCCCTCACCCAGACCTATCATTGTCGTATTGCCTTCACCTTTACTCGATGTCACCATTCACATTAAAGACTCCACGCCTTCCAAGCCTCCTATCTCCACCTCTCTATCCACTTCCACCACACGGAGTGGGTATGTGCTACCTTTGATGCCCTTTGGGTCTGGTCCCCAGGGAGATGACGAGTAGAGTCAGGATGATGTGACGCCGACCATGCAGTTTAGGATTCAAGATTTTATCTGTCGGATGTCGATCCATATCCTGGTTCCTGGCTATTTTGGGGTTGATGAGCCTGTACTTTCGAAGATGACTATCAAGAAGAGTTCTCTCACATTGGTGCCAGTTTCCCCGAAAGTGAGGCCTGTGGCAGTCTCGTTGCTCACCGGAGGTTTGATCATTGATGCTACTATCACTCCTCGCACCATTGCTATTCAAATAATTGGCCAAGAGAGTTTCTCCACCCGAATTGTGATAACTCATACGGCCGCCAAGCAGATTATGCACTGGGCCAGCAGAGCTATGAGTTAATATTGAAAGAACAAGGCACTAAATATGAGCAAGGGGTAGAGTGCTTACTCGACCGGTTTGAAGAAACTGGTACCGATCGGAGACGTGGGCAAGCGAGGAAGCGTGGGTCACCCGCACATTGTGCCGGTGTAGCTTCAACCTGTTTAAGGATTACAACACTACTCCCCTAGCAAAGGGGTTGGACAAGGGGAGGGGAATTAAAGGGTTACAATCAAACACTACCTCCCATAGGGAGGGGCTGTAAGCTGGCCAGGCGGGGTGGGGAAAAGCTAGGCTAGAAGCCTTAATGGACGAAGCTCATCGGTGCTGTCGACTCTCTAGAACAGCTTGATAGGTGGTCACTGTTGGTGCTGCCACGGTATCTCCCGAACTCCGATGGTAACAAAACCAGTGCCAAAATCTCCAGATTGGACCAGGAGGGCGTCAGAATTTTTGGGGATTTTCTTGTTGACGACGGCGGCCGGGGATGGGTCAGGATCAGGACTTCTCGCCTCTAAATCTGACAGCTTCCGGGTCACTGATGCTGGAAGGTGAGGCCACCACGGGCGCTCCTGAGCTTTGATGCAAGCGAGGCTACAGTTGTTGTGTTTGTGGTCAAGCCCTCTTCGATCGGAGACCCACGGGAGCACCGGCAGAGGTCAGGGCAGGTGGCAGGACCCCAAACAGTAACAGGGTGTCAGATCGGTCCCAGAGGGAACTGATCCAATGCACCCTAGGGAGAAAACTTAGAAATTACTGCTCTGGGATCCAAACGAGGCCCTACTTCTTGGTGATGAAAGAGGATTGGTAGGAGAGGTCTTCAGCCAAGCACTGCTCTAGGAACTTCAAGTTATAGGTTGTGGTAGTCTCTGCAAGCCACGACTGGGTGTCTGCCAGGGAGGAGATGCGCAGTCCGACGGTGAAGGCTCCTCTGGGCAGCCACGAAATTAGATGAAGGTGAGACCACCACCGTTTCAAAGAAGGTTGGACGACGCTTCCAATGGTACCAACTTGTGCTCCCAGGCACTCCTAGAAGAAGATGTGACCGATGCTGCAAGTTGATGGAGTTCTGCAGGTTCTTAGTTGAGAACAGGTTCGCCAATACCGGTACCGAAACCGGTACGTATCGGTTTCGGAACCGGCCGAAACCGGTACCGAAACCGATACTGCCATCCTTGGTTCCGTGCTTGGACAATTTTAATGGTCCCGGGATTCCCTAGGTGTAGTTATTCCCATAAATCCACCGTGTTTTAATGCACGGGAATTCCGTCGAACACTTGCTAGGCGGCATAAAGCACATACCCACACAACAAAAACAACAAAAGGTGGAGGCTTCATGTTTTTACTGACTATTTTCGACAAACCGAGGTGTAATCCACGCGCTCCGAAGTCTTGGGACAGCAAGACGACATCAAGGAGCGGTAAAAAAGACAAAGGAACCAAAAGAAGAGAAAAGACAAAATCTTTCCATGGGGACAGCTCCCTGGGCTCCACCTCCCTCTCTTGCTTTCTCTCTTTGGGCCTGATCCAAATAGGGGAGGGGAGAACCCCCGGCCAAACCAACTGGGGGTACCCACCCCCAGTGGCACTGACCGGGAGTACCCTAGCTGTGTGCACCGGGGGTACCCCCTGTTGTGCACAGCGGGGGTTGTCCCTTGTGCACAGACTGGGGTCTCCCCCTTGTGCACAGACAGGGGGTTATTCTCTCCCGGCTCTTTTCTCCTCTGTGCAAACAAAAAAAAAAGAAAGAAAAGGGAAGAAGAAAAGTCAAGAAGAGTGAGAATCCTACCCCCACCATAGGTCACTGGGGGTCCTCCTCCAAAGCAATTAATGTGTCCAATCCGTCAGGGGGATGCACCCCCACTTGACACCCTCCTGCCACTATAAAAAGAAGTGGTTGACTACACTTGGGAGGATAGAGCAAGAGATGGAGGAAGCACTTGGAGAAGCCGCATGAAGGAGCACTTGGAGCTCCTAAAGCCCTTGGTGGCTTGAAGGTTCAAGATGTTTTGTTATCTCCTAAAGCTCCTGAGCTCTTGTGGGTTTGGAGATTCAAAGATATTTTGTTGTTGACTAAAACCCACAAAGGTTGTAGGCCTCTCACATTGGGGATATGCTTTTTGATGATCAAAGTTGCTGAAATCATGGAGAAACCATGTAAATGTTGGAAAAAACCAAAGTCCATGAAAAAACCTTGGAAATCATGGGCGACGCCTTCTCAAAATCCACCGAGGGATCGCGCCATGCCATGCTCAAACCGACGCTCCATCCCGCGAACCGATCTTCCCAACGCGTCCCCGCCTCGACCAGCTCCGCAACGGTGCGCGTCCCGCGCCAAACGGACCAGAGACAATAGACAGAAAGAGAGGTGAGAAATGAGGGAGGAGAGAGGGTGTGAGTGGTTTAAATAGATGGAAAATTAGGAATTTTCCTAATTTTTGATATTTGCGCCAAAAATACACTAATTCAGAAAAATATGTAAAAATAGTCAAAATGATCCTCGCGAAGAGTACATCACAGCTGTCACGTCCACGAGTTGATGAACTGAGAAATAAACTCACCACAGGGTTCCGTAACTTGTACGAGAGAAAATCCACACGAATCGTAAAACTCAACTTGGGAACAAAAAAAGAGATCTGAAATTCTCCAAAAAGGATATGAAATACCTAAAAGGAAACCAGTAAGACCCAATAAGGATTCGGGACATCACTGCCATCTTCCAGGCGGGCCAACCTTTCCATTTTCCTCGCCCCCCGTATGAGCATTTAAGGAAGCTTGACTTCCTCCTGTTCGCACGCACGGAGCTCCCTCGCGTGGCCAACAGCAAGCTACCAGTGTCGTCCTTCATAGCATGGCCACCCTGTTCGAACGGGATGGAAGTCTTCTCCTTGCGTCCTTCCCGTCCAGCTTTGCCACGTCCCCGGCGGTGAGCAAGCCACAACGGCAACAACAACTACAACAATAAACGAAAAAAAAGGAACACAGGAGTTCGACCTCCAAAGGAGGGACTCTCGCGTCCCTATAAAAGAGGCCACAGCGGCAAATGAAAAAACCCCTTCGGCTGGCTCTCTAGTTCCTGATGGGAATCTACGTCGAGCATGTATAGTTTATTTTACATTTGTGTCCTTTTAGTTTATGTTTATATCCTTGGAAAAGTATGTACGTAATTGTAAGACTTTATAACCCATCGAGTCATTCCCTTGGATTGTTTGGGTTTTTGTGCAAAAGTGTAGTAAGTCCAGCTAGGGGGCCCTCCCTCCTTTCCCATTGGTCCATGTCACCCTTGTGGGGCTGGTCAAACTTGCTTAGGTGGGCCTATCACTGTCACCTCCTCCCTCCTGCCTCTTCGATGGTGGGCCCATCGCAGAGGTCGCACCCTCCTCCCTCTCTCGTCCCTGACGTCGATCCTCCTCCTCATTCCTCTGCCGTTGAGAGGAAGTCGCAAGGTACCGCCCCACAGAGCTGTGAGTAGCCTAACTCCCGCTCGGGGCCGCACGGCTACCACTCATCCCACTGCGAGAACGGCTCATCTCCTTGTATGCTCGCAACTAACCGCGCAGCTCGAATGCCTCCCACCGGTACTACTCCAGCTCCAAGGCCGCAGCTCGGAGTCACTCTACCTCTGCTCGAAGGAGTGCCGTCTCCACGGAGTCCGACGGTCTGGCCTGTGCTAGATGCTGCTGAAGATGGGCTACCTCCGCCTGTGCCTCAACCTGGCCCCGCTCTACCTCCTCCCTCGAGTGAACACTCTGCGCCAGCTCCTCCCGTAGACGGGCGGCCTCATCCTGTGCCAGTACGAGCTCCTCTCGCAACTGGTCACCCTCGCCTACGGTGGCGGTCAGCTCCGTCACCTGCACACATGCATTCACCATCTGTTAACTACACTTTAGTATAGAAGCATAATTAACAAGGGAAAGTGTAGGGCGTAACCGCTCAGAAAGTGCTACCTTGGCCGCCTTGGCCCACTCCACCATCCGCTGAAACTCCGCCTCCCGCTCTGCTTGGTCGGCAGGAGTCTGGGCTGAAGAAGTAGACGGAGCATCGGCCCCCTGTCTCTGTGCCTCCTCCCCCTGCTGCAATCAAAATTCCAGGTCAGTCATGTCTCAACATAATAGCAATGCATCAGTTAAGAAAACTCACCAAAAGTGCTAAGGCCTGTCGGGCCTCATCGCGCTCCCTGATCATCGCCGTAAGGAGCCCCGTCAGCTCCGCAAGGCGCCCCTCAGGGTTGATCTGCATTTAGGAGTCCAAGTGTTAGCATATCATCAGGTAGAAATCATAAGCAAAACTAAAAGGGGGTTCAAGTTTAGAAGTCACGCCGGTCGGTGGGCACCCCGGAACACCTGGTCCTGGTAGTGTCACGCATACGAGGTATAATATGCCGCATCGCTCTCAGCCCCGACGGTCACCACTCGCCCTTTAAGGTGGTTCGGTCTCAACCTTGAGACCTACGTCCACCCCTCACTCAAACCTGAGTGAGGCTTACTACTGATTATACAGCTTAACTCCGCTGATCCACAGCCTCGGGGACGAATCCCTACAAACCGCTGATCCACAGCTTTGGAGATTGAATCCCAGATTGCTGAGCTTCACAGTTTGCTAAACCTGCTGAGCCTCACAGCTTGCGGTCCAAGGAACCAATCCTCGCTACTGAACAACACAGCTTGCTCCGCTGCCTAACAACTTGAAGAAAGATTCAAAGGGAAAATAAGAAAGAACGAAACAACACACGGATAGAACTTAAAAAATAATATAGCTCTCTTGAGCAGTCGATTCTAGATCTGATCCAGAAATCAAAGCTTTAGTAACTATCTTCTCTCAGACTTCTTTTCCTCTCTCCGATACTCTGTTTTCAGTGACTCTCTCTCACCCTTCTGCGAAGACCCTTACACTCTCAACTTCTCCTCTCTTCTCCGCTCTTTTCTCTCGAGCTCCTCTTCTCTGGATTCTCAGTACTCACAAACTTCAATCTCTCTCTCTCTGATCTCTTCTGTCACTAGCACTCCTTTAGTCGGTCACCCACTTGTCGTAAGAAGGATCCTCTTTTGTATCCTCGAGCAGATTCTTATGGTCCCCACAAGATTCCTTTGGTGTGTGGAGGGAGGATTCCCGCCAATTACTTTTTAGGAAAAAGTAGTTTGATCAAGTCCACGTGTCAGATCTAAGTGAAGGTGAATCCACATGGCAGATCATTCTATTGGACAATTCATCTTGGATCACGTGTCAGACATATTGAATCTTCGAGCAACGTGACCACACTTAGTCTTCATATGCTCCACAATTAGCCTAGAACCACATGCCATTCAGATTTAAGTTCAAGTTACGTTAACCACTTGAGTCTTTAACAATTTCTGCATTCTAGGTGTTCGAATAGATTGCTGAATCATTTCTAGAGATTCTTTAACTTGATATTCCTGCCACAGTAGATGTGGAAATTTGTTATCAGCCTTATCATCATATGGCTTATGAGATATTATAATAAGTGCTTAAGGAAATGCAGATTTAAGCATTTTCATAAGGATCTGTTTTCATCTTTAGGTGCCACAGTGCATGTGGAGTTGCTTCAAATCCTTAGGTTCATCTCCTAGGGGCAATTCCTCTTTCACCTCTTATCATAATCCTCTATTCAACTCCACCATGTCTTCTTATAATTTTCCACGTTCCCATGAGGAATCCCTCCCTCAGGGACTCCTAGAGGACCCGCCTAAGGTCATGCCTCTTCAGTCTGGGGAAGGGTCCATCCCTCCTCCATCCACTGCTTCCATGGAGGGCGGTTAGCCCTCCTTTTCAACTCCATCCGCCAAAAATCCCACCAATCACATTCTCCAAATGATGGTCTAGTTGGATTCAACCCAACTTCAGGCCCTTTACTAGACTTTGCAAGGGTCAGGTGCCCCATCTTCCACGATTTCACAGGGTCTGTCCACTACCTCCATCTCTCAGTGTCGATGGCCCCAGGGCTCCACCTATTCCCATCGATCTCACCCCGATCTAGCCCAAAATTCTCTAGTTCTCCAATCTAGAGGCCGGCCAGTCCTCCGGCTCGGTCCCTCAAATTCTTGATAAAGGGAAGACCACTCTTCCCTCCTCTTCCCAGATTGATCCTTACATGTCTATTACATCGGTGCCACAAGTCTTTATTGGCCCGGCTGATTTTGCTCGCCCACAGCAAGGGGCGGCCCATGTTTACTCCAATTTGGGTCATCCTTCGGCCCAATATCCTTCTTACGAGCCTCCCCCTCCTTCCGTTCATCCTTCGGCTCCCCGCCTTGAGCTCACTCCTTTCACTCCACCTACCCCATCTCGGGAACAAGAGCTCCTTGACAAATGGGCCGCCATGCAGCAACAACTCAACTTTCTTCAAAAGTGAGTTGGCCCACAATCCCTGGCAGACGTTCCCGTTCCTAGCTTTCATAACATCCGATTCCCTCCTCAATCAGAGCTCCCTACATATCGCAAGTATGACTGGAACATCAACCCTTATGTTTATGTGAGGGATTTTATGTACGAATCGACGCAATTCTAGTATGATGATTGTCTCATGGCATATTTATTCCACCGATCACTAGATGGAGTGGCGTTGGAGTGGTTCTATGCTTTACCATTGGAAGATGCTGAGAGTTTCAAGGCCACGCACGGGAAAGAAGCCACGACTGGGGAGGGGGTTCTCCAACGGGAACGAAGGAAGAAGAAGAAGAAGAGAAAAAGGGGGGGTATTTATAGAAATTTCAAAAAATCAAAAAATATTAAAAATTAGGAAAAACTATTTTCTCGATCCTAAGAACACGCTCGTCGCACGGGTACTATCCCAGAGTAGGAGAACGCCACGGTTTGCCCTACACAGGGTTCCACAGGTCCGCTAGGGAAAAATATGCGTGAATCACAAAACGCGCTCCGGGACCCCCGAAAGTAATCCGAAACTCACGGATCCTAATCCAAAAAATGTTTGAAAAATGCAAGACATTATAGCCCTCCCCCCTTAAACAAATTTCGTCCTTGAAATTTAAACCAAAGCACAGGGATAGGGGAAGAAGACTCACTCGAACAAATAAGGATATTGCTGCCGCATCTCATCCTCGCGCTCCCATGATGCTTTACCACCAGAATGACGCTGTCAAACCACCTTAACCAGAGGAATAACCTTGTTCTGCAAGCGCTACTCACGTTGATCCTCAATGCGGATGGGGTACTCTGGTAGTGACAAATCTGGGGTCACCTCAGGTCAAACAGAATCCTCCAAAACGTGGGAGTCATCAGACATATACTTCCGAAGCATCGACACATGAAACACATCATGCACGGTAGCTAGCTCCGGAGGTAACTGCAACCGATAAGCAACTTCACCAATACACTCGACAATGGGAAAAGGACCAATGTAGCAGGGACTCAACTTCCCATGCATGTTGAAGCGCATTACACCCTTCATGGGAGAAACTCTTAGAAATACTCAGTCTCCCACCGCAAAGCTGAGAGGTTGCCTTCTCCGATCGACATAACTCTTCTATCGGCTCTACGCCGCCAACATCTTCTGCAGAACGAAATGCACCACCTCGACACACTACTACACCAGATCTGGTCCCATCAGGACACGCTCACCCACCTCAAACCAATAAAGCAGAGTTCGACAGGGTCGCCCGTACAACGCCTCATAAGGACCCATACCGATGCTCGAATGATAGCTATTGTTGTAGGCAAACTCCACTAACGGTAAATGGTGGGTCCAACTCCCCTGCGAATTTTTAGTGAGATATCTTAATTTATCTCTCAAACAAACAGAATATAAGTCGTTATGCCTTTCTTCGGGGCACAATCGTTTGATGGCACACGAGTGCTTATCCATGCCAACAGTCCAATAATGTGGATAATTAAACACCAAAGACTTCGCGTCAAGTTACGTTGTTTGATTGATCCAATTGTAACGTGGTGGTTGTTACAGAGCAAATAATTAGGATGAGTTTAATAATAACGAAGCTAAGTTAAGAGTAGATGATTTACTCGAGATGATTTACCCTACTCTTAATCTTAATTATTGAGATAAATTAACTCATTTTACTTATTTCATAAGTACGAGATAATTCATTTTAATCTTATCTGACTCTGATTAAAAAAAATGTCAAACAAGAATAATACATTCCGACTCACCCTGGTCAACCTATCTTACTCGAACTTAACTTGTTATCAAACAGGATCTTAATGATCACGCCGTCATTGCATTGTCTTGCATCTCTACAACGTCCCGTTGCTTCTCTTTTGCATCCCTAGCTACATATAATCCATTGCACTGAAGTTAAACCGGCGAGCTCCCAGCTAGTTGCACTACGAAGCACTAATTCCTCCGGCAACGGTACAGATCACATTTTCTTGCAATAAATATTGGTTGTGCCGACAGATAGCAACACGCGCGAATCTTCCGGCGAATTCAAACCAGATCAGCTGATCCTGAGCATTAATTAATCATACGGCAGAAGCCGATGGATTGGCCTGCATTGATTCCAAGCTAGCCGATGTACGTTAAGATCGGCAAATCCAGTGCGATCCCCACGCCATAATTTTAAAAAATGAACAGTTCCGTCCTCTTGAATGAACAGTAGAAATGAGAAATCAACCGTCTTAGATACCGCTCATCCAATCTCAGATGAATAGTACCAGATGAAGAAGAACTTACCACTGTCGTCGTCTGCCGGCGCTCGTCACTATTGCCACTGGCTGCCGACGCCGTCACCACCGGCCATTGGTCACTCATAATTCTCGTCCTCCGTGGGCAGGAGCTTCGGCCAGTTTGGGGGAGAGAAGAGGGGGGGAGGAGGGAAGGAAGAGGTAACAAAGGGTATAAAAACCAATTCACCCCCCTCTTGGGTGTCATTGATCGCGGGACTTCAGCTGAGACCTCAGAAAGACCTTAGGCACCGAGTTAAGGTGGTTCATCGACGCTGGGACTGCACTGACGCAAGAATTTCAGGTTTCTCCAACTTAGATGAAAGTTCTAGGTCAGATCGCTCGGCTGAGACCCCAGAAAGGTCTTAGGCACCGAGTTAAGGTGGTTCATCGACGCTGGGACTGCACCGACGTAAGAATTTTAGGTTTCTCTGACTTAGACAAAAGGCTTAGGTTAGATCGCTCGGCTAAGACCCCGGAAAGGCCTTAGGCACCAAGTTAAGGTGGTTTATCGATGCTGGGACTACACCGACGTAAGAATTTCATGTTTCCCTGACTTAGACGAAACATCTAGGTTAGATCACTCGGCTGAGACCCCGGAAAGGCCTTAGGCACCGAGTTAAGTTTTCTTGTGTTTCATGTAAAAAGTTCCAGGATACACTCTTGTTCCTTGTGGGGTATTGGTTTCAGTTGATCACTGAGCTGGGGAAGCGGCGCATGGTATTGCTTCAGGTGCTTCCCATTGAGGGGTGAAAATTAAACTTTCCCCCGGTGGTTGACGACGGCATAAGCCCCACCTTCATAAACTTTCTAGACCACGTAAGGTCCTGTCCAGTTTTCATTCAATTTGCCATTAGGATTGGCCGCCATGACTTCTTTTCGCTTGACCATGACTAGGTCTCCTTTCTTGAATTCTTACTCTTTAACGAGTTTGTCAAAGGCGGGGGCCATACGGGCCTGATACATCTGTATATTCTGTTGGGCTTTGAACCGCTGGCCTTCCATGTTGAGTAGTGGATGGCGTATCTAGAGGGGAGAGGTGAATAGATCTACACCTCTTTTCGCAATGCAGCCCTCTTTATACCTAGTTAAAATAAGTTGCAGTGGAATAGAACTAGCTAATTGAATGGCAATATGATTTACTTGGCAAGATGAACTAGTTATGTATTGATTCGAATCGATTCGATCCTAAGCATGCATCTAGAAAGAATAATCACACAAACACACCACGGAACAATAGATTTTAAGGTGGTTCGGACTGAATCCCCAGTCCTACGTCCACCCCTCATACTGACGTGGCGTCTGCCCCATCAGAGGCGCCTTGAGCGCCAAGCAAGTCGCCAGAACCCCCATCGCCCGTAGTACAAGGAGGTCGACTCCAGAAAGCCCTCTCCTGATCGACTCTCAGCCCCCTACAGAGTGCTCAGTGATAGAGAGTTGGGGGGGGAAGTGAGGAGGGTAAAACTGGTTGTGCCCAATTACGGCCCAATAACAGCATGCCCACACCATAATGATGAACCCAGGAGGTCCCCAACACGCACGGCCCACCAAAGTGCGGCCCAACCCAAGTTAACATCGGATTCTACAGCTGATAACCTCTATGGCCCAAGCATCATTGTCGCCGAAGGACTCTCCGACGACCGACCGATGCCCCTATGACATCGGCCTTGACCCCATAACGGATGAGCATGTCCCATGAGTACCATAAGACTTGCTTCAGGACCAGCCGATGCCAGGATAATCGCCCTCCAATGGAAAACTCCCGCCAATATGGCGAGAAAGCGTTACTCCACTTCTTACATCCTTCCCTATCAAGGGATGATGCTCCTACCTTCAGGACAATCCCCTATAAAAGGAAGATCGACAGAGAAGAGACACACGGTGGTTCATTCTGTCAAACTACTACGCAAGAGTATAGAGCCACTCTCCCTGCTACACAGAGAGAAGAAGAGAGCGACAGTCCACACTCAGAGAAAGGTCCTTCCTGGCGATCTTACCGTCCAACGAGCACTCACCGAGTGAGCACTGAAGCCGGCGAGCACTCGTCTGGAAGATCTCTACGGCTCCTTCGCATTCTGCAACAATCTCTCTCTCTCTCTCACTTGCTCTTCTCAGTATTCCATTTTCCCATTGCTGATTTAAGCATCGGAGGGTTGTCCCCTGGGGTAACACCTGGGACTCCTTCTGACACCTCCTGTCTCCTGGTGCTTGTAGGCCTCCACGGGTGCGAGACAACTTTCCCATTCAATAAATAGCGAAGGTGGTACGTGGTGTAGAAACCAGATTTCCGTCTCTACACTTCTTGGCACCATCTGTGGAAATCTCGAGCAAAAAGCTATGGCACCCCGTGAAAGCCTCCGCAACGCCAGTCACCGAGGGCGCGGTTCCCACTAGGGACCCAACTCCCGCCGGGGGTCACAGGAAGTTTCTTCCAACCATCCCTGACGAGTGGTCACCCCAGGTGACCTAGATGAGATCCGCCAACAGATCTGGGCCCTTATAGAATTTTGCCCAGAGCTTCGGAATCAACGAGTGGAGCCCCAACGCGCCCTACCCGAACGAGGGGGAGACGAGGGGGACTGGATGGGGGAAAACCCCCACCGAGTGCGAGAGGCATCCCACGCCTCGGTTGTAATGACCCGATGATCACGCAGCACGCCCGCGCCAAGGGTGCATAGCCCACTACACTCCAACTCAGAGATGGATCACTGGTTCCAGCGCACTAATAAGATAGAGGATAAAGTCTGATATCTAGACGACGTCCTCCTGGCCGCCAGAAATCGTGGCCTCATCGACGACGACCAAGACTTCCACGATCCCTTCTCCAAGGAGATCATGGAAGTCCCCATCCCACCGAAGCTCCAGTTGCCATCATTCACCTCTTATGATGGCACTACCGACCTGGCTGACCACATGCACAGCTTTAAGTCTCACCTGGTGTTCCACCGAGCCTCAGATATTGTAAAATGCCTAGGGTTCATCATGACTCTCCGGGAAAATGCCCAAGCCTGGTTCGAGTCCCTGCAGACCGGGACTATCTCCCCCTTCCAACAGCTCAAGAAGCTATTTAAGGAGAACTTCATTGGCTGCCGAAGGGTGGCCAAATCAGCGGTGACCCTACTCACCCTCAGGTAGGGAAAGGAGGAAACAATGTGGGATTTCGTCTCCCACTTCCGCGCGGAGGCACTCCAAATGCCACACCTCGATGATAGCATTGCAACTACGGTGCTTACCCAGGGGACGCGGCACCACATCCTTCGACGTGCCCTCGGAGTCGAAGCCCAGATGACCCTCCCTGATCTCCTGGCCTTAGTACAAAAACATGCTCGCTGCGAGGAGAACACTGCGACCATGGGTCGCACGGTCGGAACCGACTGATCCGATCGGAAGAGATCCGCCAACTCACCGTGAGAAGGGCAAAACAAGCGAGAGCGATGTGACAGAGACTGCCGCAATTGCCCTGAAAGAGAGTGAGATGTAACTACTGTCATTACACGCCCCTGATGACTTCGCCTGATTAGATCCTGATGGAAATCCACGAGGAGCCATTCCTCAAATGGCCTCCCCGGATGAAGTCAGATCCAGACTCAAGGAGCAAGAAGAAGTACTGCCACTACCACTGCGACCATGGCCACGACATGGCCAACTGCATCAACTTGAGGGATGCCATCGAGGATCTCGTCCGCAGAGGACTCCTCGATAAGTTCCTCACCAAAGTTGTCGAGAAGCGATAGAGGACGCCCCCGCCAATCGACAACCAACCCAATGGTAAGGAGATCATAATGATCTCTGGGGGCCCAGGCATGGGAGGAGACAGCGTGAGCAGGCAACGGTGGTATGCATCAGCCGTCCACGTCTTGGAGCGAGGCGAGGACACCCGATCAGAGGCCACCCCCCCAGGCCACCTAGGATATCCCATTGTCTTCTCCGAGGATGATCTGTATGGCATGACCACTCCCCACTTTGATGCTCTAGTGGTCTCAGCCACCATTAACCAGTGTACCATGCATCGCATATTAGTGGATAATGGAAGTGGTCGAGATGGTATTACGTACGACTATCTTGTACTTATGGGTGTGGACTTGTCTTGGCTCGCGCCTCTGCATACGCCATTATATGGATTCTCTAGCACTACAGTCCGTCTGGAAGGACGCATCTCACTCCTGATCACATTCGGGACTGTGGCAAAAGAGGTAACCTTCCTTGCTGACTTTACTGTGGTCTGTGGAATGACCGGGTATAATGCTATCATGGTGAGGAATCCTCGGCACACTACGCGGCATCCCCTCCTCCTATCACCAAAAGCTTAAATTCCCCACCCCCAAGGGGTGGGGGAGGTCCGAGGAGATCAAAGGGATTCTAGATTGTGCTACCTCATTTCGACACGCGATCTACAGCCCGAGGAGGTGCCGCCCGAGAAGAAAGCAAGAACTAAGGACCCAGGTCCGATTGACAGCGCGTCGGCCAAAGACCTATTGATGTGGCACAGCCCTATGAGTGTATGAGATGCAATGACAACCCTTGGACCTAGATCAGCAAGCATATAACGAAGTTAACGGACTCACGCGGACGGTGGGCTCTCCGTTCAGAGATGTGGGCGAGCGGGGAAGTGTGAGTTCCCCCGCACACTGCGCCGATGGAGCTTCTCCCTATTTTAATCAAATACATACACTACTCCTCACGCAGGAGGGTTGGACAAGGGGTGGGGAAGATGTAGATTACACACAAACACTACCTCCACACAGGGAGGGGCGCTAAGCTAGCTAGGCGGGAAAGGGGAAACTTAAGCGTAATCGAGTCGGTGGTCACGGCGGTTCTGCCCACCTTCTTGAACAGGGGACAGGCCATTGGAGTTGTCACTGCTGCGGTCGCTCACTATTTTTTCCAGAGGCAAAACCAGTGGGAGAGTCTTCGTAACTGGGTCAGGATGACGCCTGATTTTTGCAGAATTCTCCGGTTGCTGGTGCTAGTCGGGGGCTGGTCGTGAGTAGGGCCCTGGACTTCTGGTTCTGTCCGCAGGAGTACCTCAGCAGTGAGAACATGATGCCGCCACAAACACTCCCGAAGTCCAAACATCGCAGGACAAGAACAGTTACGAGCGTGGTCGAGTCCTCTTCGAGCATCAACTAGAAAGAATGCCAAAGGAGGTCTGGGTAGAGAGATAGAGCCTGTTGAGTGAATGGGTGTCTGTTCAGGCCCTGACTGGACTGAGCTACGCACCTGGGGAAGAAAATTCAGAACTCTTGCTGACGGAGTCCAAATCTCATTCCTCTTCTTGGGGATGATAGAGGACTGGTAGTGCTTTCCTCCAGCCAAATGGCGCACCAAAATCCTCATATATCTGATCGTAAGAGCTGCTACAAGTCGTCTCTGGTTGTCTACCAGAGACAGTCAGCACAGTCTGGCAAGGATGACTCCCCCGAACAGCACAGACGTCAAATGGAGGCAAGACCACCTCACCTGCGAATCTGACTTGACGATGTTTCCACCGGTATAGGATATGCTACCAGGAAATTCGTGATGACAAGGAGGCGGCCTCTGGAACTCCGGGGTATGCTGCTGCCTATGAACTGAAAAGGGTATAGTGGTAGAAGGGGGTGATAGTGCGGAGATGAGGAGAGGGAAATGGGGTGGAAATGGGCTGGGGCATCCCCTGACTCTTAGGGGGGTGAATGGGGGGTCTAACCATTTCGTGGTCTTGAACTTCGCTGCCTGAACTTGATGCTTTGAATTTGGGGGGGCTATGTCAAGGGCGAAAACAGGGTGGGGGTAAAGGGGTGGGTTGATCCTTGAACCAGCAAAACCGCTCGCGCGGCCAGTGGATATAATGATGGCCTTCGCCGGTCTTTGCGTCATATCGGGATATGACAAGGGTAGAGTTATTGGCGGTCCAGAATACGGCTTTAACTCTCGTGTAGACAACTTGGACCGTGCTATCGTCACGGTAAATTGTCAGGGTTCGTTCTTTTCGTTTCATGAAAAACTCTCCGCTAGGATTTGACCCTGAAAAATCTAGCCCCGAACTCGCGCCAAGTCAACAAGGAACATATTCTTAAATGATAGGAATATAATCAGCCGCGGCGACACAAAAAGGCCCGCCGCAAGGGGGGATCGCGGCGGGCCAGTTTGGGTTCGGTCGGGATGACCGGACAGCGAGGGGCATTGCCGTCGCCAGGATGGAACCATAACGCGCTATGGCTGTCAAGGGCCTAATTGGTTGTGATCAATGTAGCCGTCAATACAACGGACCTTGGAGAGCCAGTGGATTGCGTGGCGGATATGTTAAGGCCTGAGATGCTCACAGATATATTACTGGCCCCATAACAAGGAATGCGATTGCTGACATTGGTGAGATCGATAAAAGCTGTGCATCGCGCGCTGATGGCAGCATCGGCGGGAGAAGTTATTGCGATATCCCAGACGCCACCATTTACGCCAGCAGCGGGCAAAGTAGTGATGACAGTGGGGACGCCATTCGGGAGGGTTGCGCCAAACACGTTACCATAAACCCCGAACGTATTCATATAAAGAGTTCGCTGGGGTGCCATTAGGGTAGCGGTAGTGTCAAGGAATGGCGTCGAACTGCTAAGATACGTGTTATAAAGTGAAAGCTGTCCAGCGCCATTATTGGTTACCATCAATCCCTGATTTTGATTGGTGGTGGAATAAGCGGAATTGGCGGACTGGAGTACACGCCATCCTTTCCCGCATAGGTGTGGGCCGAGAGCGCGAAGTTTCCTTGCGGATTCGCATAGATATCGGCGGCAAGCTGTTTGAGGCTGCTCGTTGTTTGGGGAGGGGAAGAAGTAGGCTAGAAGCTTCAATGATTGTCGGAGTTGATTCTGTCCCTTCTCAGGACAATCGATGTCGACGCCGTTGTGGCCACTCCCAAACTCAGATTTTGACAAAACAAGCGGCCAACTCCTCATAATTGGACCAGCTTCTTGACTGAATTTTTTAGAATTCCCAAGTTGTTGGGGCCGATCGGGGAAGAACCACGAACATGGTCCCTACTTCCTAGTTCTGACTGCTACAGAACCACAGCAGTAGGAAGTCAAGGCTGCCACGAACACTCCCGGACTCAGAATTGAGTGTGGCAGGTAGCGTTGGAACTGTTGACGAGTCACCGTCAAAACGTGACCCACGGGGGTGCCAGCCGATGACGGAGTAGCCCGGAGTAGTCTGGTGAGTGACAGGGTGTCTGCTCAGTCCCTAAGGGGATAGAGCAGCGCACTGTGAGGAGAAAATTTAGAAGTTATTGCTCCGGTCTCCGAATGGAGTCTCGCTTCTTGGAGAAGGAAGAAGACTCATCGTAGAAGGTCTCGGCCAAGCTCCGTCTTCAGATCTTCAGGTGAGCCAACGTGCCAGCTGTTGCAAGTCATCTCTGGTTGATAGTCTGAGTGAGGTTGCGCAGTCGAGAGAGATTGCCTCTCTCGGACAGACACGAACTCAGAAGGGGACGAGACAACCGCCGATGCGAAGAAGACTTGGAGACGCTTCCGTCGGTACCTCTTGAGCCTCCAGGAACACCGGGATGAAGATGCAGTGACCTCTGAGATTTACTAGTCTTCTAGACTGTGAACAGGCAGACTGTGTGCTTCCCTCAATAATGCAAGAAGGGGGTGGAGACGGGGTTAGTGGTGGAGGGAGAGGATGGAATGACCAGAAGGGGTTGTATGGGAGGTGTGGAGAGGGCTGGAACAATGGTGGAGGAGGGGAGAAGTGGGATGGGACGTAGGGGAGAGAGGGGAAGTGGGCTAGTTTTCCCTAGAGGGTGAGAGGAGGAGGAAGAAGGAAGGGGGATTTAGAGGAGAGAGGATGGGGGCGGCCTCCCTTATGGCTTTCCCCCCTTTGGAGTGCACTAGAGGGTGGGGAGGGGTGGAGGGAAATTTAAATGCTCGCTCGGCAACTCAGAAGGCGACAGAAATGGCGGGCCAACCTGAACCCAGTGTGGAAATATCTTCCAGCAGCTCTGCTACCCCTTTTGACGAAGAGCTTGACTATGACTCCTCTGAAGGTGGGGAGGAGGTATGCGAAGCAGTCAGTGAAGGAGCAACAACGCCTCCTATATTGACAAGTGGTCTCCCGATATTTAGCCCTCTGAGGCTGTTGATACCATCGTCTAAGGGAATGTCGCAGGAAGAATTTGCTGAAATTGACATGGAACTCCCTTTGTTGCTTCATCTGCAGAACTATCATCCTCTATACAGGCATTTGAGGAGATAGACCCCGCAATCAGAGTAAGTTCTGCCCGTCCCTCTTGCTGAGCTATATGCCCTTTTATTTTGTTTTGTCATCGTGGTGCTTATCGGCATTTTGTTCCAGGAATCTGGCGCCATCGATCATCTCTTGATAATAGCTTCAAATGTTGTTGTTTCATCAGAGGCTCAAGATGTAATACCTCCTGCAACTGTGGCTTCCTCAGAGGCGGTTGCTGTGCTTTGTCCTGTGCCAGTGAGAATACAACCGGCAGCTGAGGTACCATTACTGGAGCTAAGCCCATTGGGAGAGAGTTTCGTGCTAGTGTGAGCATCAGAGTTGAGAGCCGAAGTGGACCCATCCAGAGGTTCTACCTTTGTTCCAGTGGCCGTAATGACCATAGCGCCAGAGCCTCCAACTCCATCCGTGCAAGCATCAGACCCAGGGCCTTTGCCACTTCCAGTGCTTACACGAGAAGGAACCTTTGAGAGTCCAGCGACAGAAGAGACAGTAGCTCAAGGAGAAGTTGCTGAAGGGCTTAGTTCATCTACACTGACGGCCATTCCATCTTCTTCTTCCAAGACAGATATTGGCTTATGGGCAGCCATTGATAGTGAAGTTACTTTTGAAGTAGCCCCAACAACCTCTCTCGGCTTCACATCATCAGAGGACTTCATTTGGTAGACTTTGGAGATGTTGCGTCGGGTAGTGGAGTCTCGACCAGCACTGACTTATTTACAGCTGAAGGAGGTGGCCGAGCAACTAACAGTTGGCCTTCAAGCACTGGGTTGCCCTCTAGAGATGATCCTGACGGACGGAAGCAACTCCACATGTACAAGAACTACTGTAAATGAAGAGAAAGCAAACAGCCCTAACCAATGTCTAAAGCACGCAAACAAAAAAAACAAACCCACAATGGAGGGGGAGATGAGAGAAGAATCAACCAATTATACAACCAAGTTTTCAAATGATGCAGATGATTTTTACCAACTTCCTCTTTAGAGCTTCAATGGATTTAATTAAAATGCAAGTTCACTCGACCACTGGGTGCCTAGTCTAGGTAGGAAGGGGGAACTGGCTGACTCTAAGGGACTCTGACTCTCACGTATGTAGACCCTAGACTGGGGGTGGCAACGGTACAACCAGTGCGACGTCCGTGTGAGAATCCATGGCTCACGGGAACTTACGAAGGTCCTTGGCAAGGTCCCCTAGTCGGCTCCAAGGAATATGGAGATGAGAGGAAGCCCTGGTTCGGGAGGAATGCAACTACTGATAGAATAGTATGATCCTATGTGCACCGGGGTGCATGCAAGAGTCTAGCCTAAATCTAGCAAGCAATGATCAAACACGTATGGATACATGAGTATGTCAATCACGTAACAACAAATCAAATCAAGAGAGATCAGCATCAAACAGCATGGAATGAAGTAACATGGAAATCTAATTAAGGCTCGGGTGCACTATAGCACAGATATGCGGCCTTCTGAAGACCGTCCAGGGAGGATAGGCGGTTCTTGGTGAACCATCCAACAGCAAGGGGCGACAACAGATGCAGAACAAAGGTGAAACAAACTGGCAATTCTAAACAAATAACCACATCACTGGTGAACGTACCTAGGTGGGCAGCCCGTTACAAGCTGCGCGAGACCTGGAGCGGTCTTGACACAACTGCAGATAGAACAATGCAAACAGAGGTACGTACCTGTACCAGGAAGATAGGCAGCCTACGAATGGCCACAGAACGGAAGAGCGGGCGATGGTTGGCCGCAGGAAGCAGCAGGGTCACAGAGTAAATATGGCTGGGGACGACGATGGGCGGTCGACCTCAGTCCGCACGAACTATTAGGTGGCTCTTACCGGCAATGTCCATGTCTACTACAAAAAGCCATCTTGTGAATATCCTCTTCCTACAAGGTGGAAACCCTAGCCACCCTCTCTCCTCTCTCTCTCTCTCCAAGGGGCGCCCCCTTCCTTCTCTCTCCTTCGTCCACGGTGGATGGTGGTGTTGAGATTAGGTCGGCGCGTAGAGATTGTGGAGGAGATCCCATCTGCTTCCACTGCTCATGTGGATATGTCTAGAGACCGGACGCTTGAACAGCTCGCGACCCCGGGATCTTCCACTCATTCGTCTTCGAGGTTTTGGGAGATTCTCGACCCCACAAAGGTAAAGAATCATTCTTCACATCGTGAGATTTACCGACTCAGTTCTATTTTGAAAAATCGGCAACGATATGCAATCTAAGGTTTCAATGTTTTCCGCTACGCATTTTGATCGAAACCTTACAGTGGTATCAGAGCCAGGTTGCTGATTTGATCAAAATCGATGTGTTATTATTGTATTTTTGTCGTTCTCGTTCATGCATGGGGCTCAATATTCGTCGCTCAATTGGGTCACTCATGAGATGAGCAACGACCGATTGATGCCACGGAATTGATCCCAAGATCAAGAGGAGCAAAACGCATATTTTTGTGCCGTGTTTGACCCACCAGTAAGCGCGAATCAATCTCATCTCCACGACCGCAGTCGCCGTTCGTATGCAGGGAGGACGGCCATTTCAGGCCTTGGATCCTTGAATGTTGACGCCCATGAGGGAGGGAAAGTGTCCTACATTGTTCTCCATGGCATACGGAAGGGTCCAGTGGCGTGGGGTGGTCGGCGTGGTGTCGCGGCGGCGTGCTCGTGCGGCAAGGGCGAACGAGGCCCGCTCCTTCACGGGCACGATCTCCGACGGGAGATTCAACGCCGACGGTCAGGCGGTGACCGACAGGGGAAGGCTAGGCCAGGGGGACTGTTCACCACCGACGGCGGGGGCCTCCCCGGGCCTTGCTCGAACGCGGTGGTGGCTAGGGTTTCACCCTAGCCGCCCCTACGTATCGGGTGGGAGGGGAGACCCTCGCGGGTCACAAGTGGGTCGGAGCCGACTTGCGTCGGATCCGAACCCATCAATGTAGAGGAGCCTGCTATTCTGGGGGAGGTAAATGAAGATCAAGGTAACCAAGTTATTAATGTTAGGGATCTAACTACCCATACTGGAAAAATAGAATGTACGTTTTCCTACGACCCTAGGACTATGATGTGTGGCGTGTCATAAGTAAGGGTCCGTATGTCGTATATGAAAATGAGGATGAGTGGGATGAAGAAGATATAAAGAAGTGTTAAGTAAATTTTAAAGCTATGAATATAATTCAGTGTGCCATTCATCCTAACGAATACTCACAAATTTCTACGTGTTCCTCTGCGCAGGAGATGTGGAACAAACTGTGGCTGATCTACGAAGGAACGTCAGAAGTAAAGGAAACCAAGGCAAACCTATTAGTCCGAGACTACGAGTTATTCATGATGAAACCCGAAGAAACAATCTCAGATATGTTCGCAAGACTGACTGAGATCACCAATGGATTAAAGGGCCTTGGTAAGGAGTATTCCAACAAGGAGCTCGTCAGAAAAGTTTTAAGATCCTTGTCACCGCAACGGCATACAAAGGCTACTATAATCGAGGATTCAAAGGATCTTAGCACTTTGACTCTGGATGAGTTGATAGGCTCCTTGATGACCTATGAAATCAACATCAAAAGGAGCGATGAGGATCACAAGAAGAAGAAGGCAGTCACACCATTGGCCCTGAAAGTGAATCCACAAGATTCAGAGGATAGTGAGGAAGAATCTACGGGTAACATCGAGGATGAGGAGCTAGTTGCTATGATCACCAGAAGAGCCAGAAGATTCGTCAAAAGAACCTAAAAGTTCGACGGTCAATTCAGAAAAGGACCAAGAAAGCAAGGTCTTAATAGAGGTGAAAGTAGCAAGAAAGAAGAAGTTATCTACTACGAATGCAAGAAACCTGGTCACATGCAGGGTGAGTGCCCCGATCTGATGAAGAAGCTCAAGAAGGGAAAATTCAAGCAGTCAAAGGCCATGGTGGCCACATGGAGTGATGAAGACGAGGAAGAGTCTGAGAAAGAAGATGGACTGGATGAGCTGGTTCGGAACCTGTGCTTCATGGCCAATGAAGACAACGGCAATGAGGTAGATTTTGAAACCGAGACTCTTACATGTGAACTGGCAGATTGCTTATGAATCATTTTGTGAAAAATGTCAAAAATTCAAGTCTAAAAATTCCCTTGCCCACTCCCATTCACCAACTTCATCATCCAGTTCAATCTAGCTCACGGGCAGCAGTAGAGGCCCGAGTTGTAGATCTTGTCTTGGAGTCATTTGGCATCATCTGAAGATGTACCATATATCGCCGGAAAGCTCATCGAGAAATCTCTACAACTGTGGTGGTCTCGCTAGGGTCTAACATCCCTGCTGTCCAGAGGGCTTGATCTCCCCCGACTGCGCAGATCAGGACCTGCTAGTGACCTGAGGTGACTTCTTAGAGATCCCAAGGTTGCACCCCACCACTGCTAAAGGCGCCATTTGGCCGAGGTCTTCTACAGCCAATAGGCTTCCATCAGAAAAAGGCGGCATCCCGTTCGGCATCCAGAGGAGCATCTACCAATTTTCTTCCTCCAGGTGTGCAAAACAGGTCACCTAGGACCAGACCCAACCCCCCTTCACTCAATGGGTTCCTTCTCCCCACCCTGAAATTACCTGGAGCTCCCCCTGATTTCTGATCGAAGAAGACTCATCCATGGTCATCCTCAACTAGGTCCTGTCTTGATAGGACTTTGGGAGCGGCCGGGGCACCTACATCCATCTGCTATTGTACCCTGGGGTCAGTGCAAACCAGAGTGCAAAGGTCCTGCTCCAGGAGCCACCCTGGCTGGTGATGACAATGGGCTCCTCCACGAAAATTCTCCAATGTACCAGGGTCTGTTAGCGATGAATCGACACCAGTTTCGGTGACTTCTGAGTTCAGGGGAGTGCGCAGTGGCATCTGTATCAACCCCCTGTCCTGTCATTCTAGAGCTGGACAAGACTGAGTGAAGTACCCATTTGAAGCTAATTTGGCAAAATCCCCTCCCCGCCTGGACGGCTTAGCGCCCCTCCCTGTGAGGAGGTAGTGTTTGGTTTGTAATATTAATTTCCCATCCCCTAGTCTAACCCCCCTGCGAGGGGAGTAGTGCATGTAAATTTGAACAGGGGAAGCTTCACCGACGCAGTGTGTGGGGAACCCACACTTCCCCGCTCGCCCTCATCTCTGAACGGGGTTGGTTTCTTCAAGCCAACCGGGTAAGCTCTAAACCTTGCTCATTCACTAGTATTTGTTCATCTAATATATCCAGAAACCACCGACACACAGACACCGCCCTAGAACACAAACCTAAGACAGACCAACACACGAACAGACACAGAATAGAACAACGGCCATCACGGCCAACAACAGGACTGTAACGCACCACCATAGGGGCGTTACATAGCTCTGACGCACCAGGGTAGGGGCGTCAGGGCAAACAGGCCTAAAACTAAAAGTCAAACCACGCAACGCACCAAGCCAGGCGCGCTACACCACCCAACGCACCAAGATAGGGGCGTCAGGGCCAACGAGCCTAAAAGCCTAACAGGACAATGTAACGCACCAGGCTAGGGGCGTTACACAACGTGACGCATAGGGGGAGGTCCGTCAGGGTGAACCGACTGACCCGACCTTCGAGGCAGACACGATCTTCGGGGGATTGACAGTCACAGTCCTCGAAAACAACAGCACGTAACGCACCACCATAGGCGCGTCATAGCCATGTGACAGTCCTATGCTGGTCCGTCACACCCAGAACGTAACGCACCACCATAGGCACGGTACAGCCATGTGGCAGTCCTATGTTGGTCCGTCACACCAACCCAGCCTCAAAGAGCGTGAAATGACCAACGGTTGTGGCAGTCTATCGTGGGACCGTCACACAGTGTGACGGTCTCTGGAATGACCGTTACACAAAATCGGTGAGCAAAATAGGGGAACGACCGAATCGGCCCGTTCCACGCCCCATTCACACTAAAGCACAGGGGAAACAATGCCACACGATGAAAAATAACCCCTGGAGGCTAAAAACACCACATGCATGCATTAAAACGTGAGATCAGGGCGATTCCAACGAATCGACCCTAAATGAGTCACCGGGGTTCCGGGACTCCTACCAGCCCCAAATGACAACCGATCGACACGAAACTTACGGGAATGAGATCCTGACATCCCAGTGGTCGTTTTGACACTAATTAGGCTAAGAATGGTTGCCAATTTTCGGCGAACCCTACAAACCCCAAAAATTATGGTTTTCACAAAATCGGCCCGATCTCCCCCGATCAAGCACCAAATCGTGCACAGGAGTAGGGAAAATGTGCAGAACAAAGTAGCGATCCGTCTCCCTACCTCCACCGAAGAAACCAAGCCCAGAGAAACCATCTGGACCTGGAGCACTGTTTCCAGGTAATGCCCAAACTGCAGACTTTATCTCTTCAGCCATGGGGACTAGACATAAAGAATTGTTTACTTCTTCAGATATAAGAGATGGTATGGCAGACATCAGTTCAGCATCAATAGAATGATCTTCTGTGGAGAGTAGATTCTGAAAATGAGACACTGCACCTGCAGCCAGAATATCTTGACTTTCTTCCCATGTATTTCCGATTTTAAGCCTGTGTATGAAATTCCTCTGTTGTCTGATTTTAGTATAATTGTGAAAGAATTGCGTATTTCTGTCACCCATCTGAAGCCACTGAATTCTAGATTTCTGATACCAAAAATTTTCCTCTCTGACTAGGGCTTGTTTAAGTTGGGCATGAGCAATATTCATAGCCTCCCTGTGTAAATTAGATGGAACTTCATCAAATTTGGCTTGAGCTAATTCCATAGACAAGAGAGCTGCTTCCCTTTCCTTATGTATATCTCCAAAAATATTCTTATTCCAGCTTCTAAGATGAAATTTTAAAGACTTTAGCTTCTGTTGTAAGATAACAAGTGGGTTTGCTGAAAAGTTTTTGACTTCCTCATTCCATACATTTTTAACAAACTCCAAAAACTCCATATGTGAATGCCACATAGACTGATAAATGAACCTGCCAGGAAATGTGGAAATTTTTGGAGTAGTGATCAAAAGAGGGGCATGGTCAGAAGGCCCCCTAACAAGATGATGAACAGCCAAATTTTTTCCTTTATGAAGCCACTCAGAATTATAGAAAACTCTATCCAACCGGGCTCTAATATGAGATGTACCAATCTGATTATTGGCCCAAGTGTATTGAGATCCAGAAAAACCAGCATCAATTAAGCCAATCACAGACTGAAAGCTTTGGAAATCAATCATTGGGGTCATTGAAGGAGATCTTCCTCCAAACTTTTCATCAGGAGTGGAAACACAATTGAAGTCTCCACTAACAATCCATGGTATAGTAACCCCAGCTCCAAAATGCATAAGTGAATCAAACAACTCTCGCCTGACAATGTAATTGCATGAAGCATACACAAAGGTGTGGAACATAGAAACAACACTGCCCTCCAATATACCAATAGTTATGAACTGATGATTAAGTTGGACAGTCTGAACATCCAAACTGGAATCATAAAATAACCATATTTTAGAAGCATCCCCATCATTACCAATGACAGATTGAAGACCTAGTCTGCAAGCAATACTCTGAGCCATATTGAAATTTATGCATGGTTCAGCAATGGCAACCATCTTAATACCGTGAATCTTAATAACTTGAGATAAGTGTCTAACAGAGGCATTATTGCCAATACCTCTGATATTCCAAAAGAGTGTTGGGCTAATCATGAGAATCTACAGATAAATTGTCCACAGCCAACTCCTTGGCTTTAGCCCTTGTCAATCTGAAATCACTCAAAAGATCACCAGGGAAAACATAAGTGGGAGTAAGTTTTGGAGGGTTTTTCAGGGAGTTACTCAAATTATTTAACATCTTGGAATTCTCAGCAAAAGAAATTGAAGAAATAGCACCCACATTTCTTCTTTGAAGTACAGATTTTGCTTCATCTGGAGAAGAGATATTACCCAATCCTTCAGCATTAGATAATAGTTGGACAGCAGTGTCTTCAGTTTCTGAATTTTCCAGAATACTGGGAAGTTGAGAATTAACTGCCAGAATAGATTTCTTATTTCTAAAAATTTGTGAGATAGGAGTATCCAGCTCCACTTCCATGTCCATAATCAGATCTTCTCTCTGTTTCTCCTCCAAAGTGGATTTAGGGTCTTCTATCAATGCATCATCAAACTGTTCTAAAGCCTCAAACATATTCTCTTTAACAACACCATCATTTATGTTACCCTTCTTGGGTCTAAATTCTTGCCTCATTTGTCTGGGGAGAGGCAGGTCTGCTTCCTTCTGTCGGGATAAAGTTTTACTAGTGTTCTTCCTACAAACTCCCTCCACATGACCAATTTTATGGCAAGATAAGCATAGAGGAGGAACTCGACGATAATCTACCGGCTGCCAATACCCACCATTTCCAGTGCCTATCCATATTCTTTCCTTTTTCTGTTTTTCCAAATTGAGTTCCACACAGACTATGGCCTCAGTAGTGTTAGACATGGCCAAAGTGGTCTCATGAACTCTCAATACAGGGCCAATAGTCCCAGCGACCGAAGTTAACATATCTTCACGGTAAAAATTGGCAGGAATGCCAGGGAAAGAAATCCACGCAGGGATTATCGGAGGATCAGATTTAAAATCAAATCCAAATTGCCATTTAAAAAATCTGAATAAAAAACTCTTGATAACAATACTCTGCTGCAGTAGTAATCTCATAAAATCTGCTTCATTACTGAGACGGAGTAACAGGTGCCTGGGATCTAGTCTGCTGATTATTAGCTCTCCAGATAAACGAAGGGACTGAATCAGAAAGGACTTTACCTCAGGTATTGAAGGTCGACCGTATGAACATTTCGCAATCATAGCATGTTGAAGCGCACTACAAGACTCAGCAATGTCCTCCGTGGAGAAATAAACTGCCGGCTCACCATCATTTGTAAAGGCTGAAGGCTTCGCAGAGATGCTATTCATCGCTCTTGACCTGCCTTCAAGGAGGGTTTGAGCATACGATTTGCCAGTCTTCAGTCTGCTCCCCTGCGGAATGTCGCCACCAGCTTTCGCATCACTCTGAGGTAATAAACCCTTACTCACAGACACGTTACACATTGAATAATCGCCATCGCCAGTTCCTTCAGGTTTTCCATCTGCACCGCTTGATAGATATTCATCTTTACTCGTTCGCCCGTCCGCGATCCCAGAAGATCTATGAGCCACTGACTTAGACGTCGAAGCACAGCAAGCTTCCCTCTCCCCCACCGCCGCCATCGAAGCCGGCAGGGAGGAGAGGCCACCGATCCCCAAATCGCAGACGAAGAAGAAAGAGTCGCCGGAGCTTCTCTCTCTAGCCTAGAGAGAGAATCAAGATACGGGTAATGAGAAGAAGGTTTCCTATTAGTTGATATTCGATTAGTTGCCTATTAGTTGATATTTTATTGCTTATATTTGGGTTGGCGACTCGTAGCCGATCTACTTGTTTAATAGCTTTCCTGCTTCAGCATAGTAGCATGTTCATAACTGCACTTGCTTGCTTTAATTGCATTTTTAACTGTCTAGTGTAGTTAACTGCCTAAATTCCATTCCATTTGCTTGAATGTATGTTTAGATCGTGGTAGGGCTCCGCGTGATCCCTACTGAGAGAACCCACCCCGTGAGATCTCCATCAGCCCGGAGAGCACGGCGTAAGCAAATTGAGAAAATATTGGGTGAACAGGTTACCCCCACTTGGAGCAAGGCGTATGAGTGCTACCTCGTTAGGTAGAAAGATCGGCCTCCATCGGAAGATTCATGGGTGAGTTGGGAGGCCTGCAGCAGCTAGACCATGCTCAACGGGGTTGAGTTCTCTGCACCCCGGGGGTATGATGAGGACATCACCCATCACTTCTTTTTGCTCAGGACCCCAAGGCTTGCCAGCGACGCCTGGTCTCGTTTGCCACCTTAGTCATATTATGTATTTTCTTCTTTTTTTCGAAGTCTAAATCATGTAATTTACCTTTTATTTGAGTCATGCCCCCAGATCCATAGTCATTTTCCTATGTTTAGAGTCATTAGCCCCTTGGTTTGCCCCCTTGGACTGCATGTGTAATTTTGTGTAAAGCCAATGGCAATTCGGTCAAGTAAAATGTTGGGCTCCTATAAATAGGATCCCACTCCCCCCATGGGGGAACCAATGTTCAATGAATGAAAATTTGAATTCCCTCTTAAGAAATCCCCACGTTGTGGAGTGTGACTCTCCCCCTCTCTCTCTCTTCCTCTCTCTCTCTAAGGGGTGCGCCCCTTTCTCTCTCTACTCCCTTCTCTCTCTAGTCTACCCCCTCCTCTCTCTCCTCTCTCTCCTCTCTCCTCCACCTCATCCTCCACCTCAACCCCACCTTCCACCTCCGCATCCACATCAGCCTGACCCCTTAACTTCCCTACCCTACCATTACTCCAACCATTAATCCTACCACCCCCTAGGGAGACTTCCCCGCTCTCTTAAACAACCCTCTAACCTCCTCAGAGAGAATCCCACCCCCGAAGCACACCTTCACTTCCCCAAGCACCTCTTCCCCTCCCCAACGCCTCCCATTAACTCCCTAGCCCACCAACCAAGAGAGAACCTAGCCATCTCACCCCAAGGCCACCCCTCTCCTCTCTCTCTCTAGCCCTGGCAAAATTTCACCCCCTGCTCTCCCCTCTACTAGCTCCCCCCGCCCGCTCTCTCCGCCCTCCCCCAGCCAGGTGGTAGCCCGCCCCCCCGCCCTCGCACTATAGGGGTATAGCACGTTCTAATCGCGCTATAGGAGGGTAGCGCGTTATGTTCTGAATGCGCTACAGGCGGGTGGCGCATTCCGTCTGAACGTGCCACAGGCGACCGGCGCGTTCTGATTAGAACGTGCTTGGGGAGTGCAGCACGTTCTGAACGTGCTAGGCGAGGCTGACGCATTCAGAAGGGCGCCCCGTTGGATGACCCAGGGTGGGTAGTCTACTCCTAATCGTGCCTCCCTTGGCCCTTGAGTGTCTTGGACACCCCGTGAGTACCGTGACCCTGTTTTGGGGGTCCGGAGGTGTCGTTTTAACTCGAATAGTGTTCTCGTGGGTTTTAGGGTCCGAGCAACACTCTCGTGCCTCGACTATGCTGTGTAGACCTCTAGTCAACCCGGTTGTGACCCAGCGGTCGACCTTCGGTCTCGCAAGTGTTCCGGTCATCCCATGGGTTCTGTGACTGTATTTCAGGGATGTCTGGAGGTGTCGTGTTACCTCGATTAGTGTGCCCATATGTGTGGTGGGTCTGAGCGACCCCATGTGTTCTGGGCTTTTGTGTTACGTTCGATCGAGTCGCCGTGTATCGGAATGGGTGCGGTGGGGCTCCCCCACACGTCGCGTGTTTCTTTGGAAGGTGGTTTTCGAGGGGGGCCGTGTGTAAGGCCTTAGACTGCGAGTCCAGTCATCCAGCCTGGGGTTGGAGGTTCCCCGTGATTCCTTGAGGTTGGGAATTGGCTTTGCGGCTTGTGAGCTGCCTTGGGAATCATGCTTTTGTATTTTCTATGTGGGCCGTGTCCGTGGCCCGTGGACTAAGAATCTCATTTACCAGCTTGGAGCTGGTGGCTTTCTTAGTTCCCTTCTTCGAGGGAAGAGTCTTGGCAGTCGTGAATTGCCCGTGAGTCATCGTGCCAAGATTTTTGACCCTAGGGTTAGGGCAGATTGACGGCACGGAGCCGTCCAGTACAACGGTCTTGACCTTGAGTCTTGCCACTCAAGGACCGTTAGGTTATTAGGCCTAGTGGGCTGTCCAGAGTTTGGTGGCCTCGAGCCACCTGTTACTCCGTGTTACTCGCAATGGGTGCGTGCGTGATTTTCTGAGTCCAAAATGTTTTTTCTCTCTCTAAGAAATTTTGGAAAAATCCTCCCACCTTACAAACCGTCCAAACGCGCCCTTGGGCCTGTTTGGTATCGAGACTAGGCCATGTTATCTCCATTTTATCCCCGTTCACCGTTTGGTAGAGTCAAAAATTGTAGGGATATACATACTAGGTTAAGCAAAAACAAGTTAACCTTAAAATTCATTTTTTTTTCCATGGATAACTCATTCCAATAGTTATCCCCCCATCCCCAACCCCGTTTTGTCTCCAGATCGACCTCCTCTTATGCCCTCGTCGATCGCACTGTTCTCTCCCCTCTCTCGCGAGTGCTCTCTACTCTGCCTCCCCTCTGTTGTCTCCATGCTCTGTAGCTGAGATCACCTCTGATCGACTCCAGCGGACTCCCTCAGAAGGTTTTATCTCCTCTCGCCGCCAGCTCGGGCTCGTGCCGTCAGTCAATTGTATTCTTTCTCCCCTCTCGTGATTACCCTAGCTACCGTGCTTTTCGGTGGATGTTTTCCCTCTGCTATGCATCGCCTTTTCAGATCGTCACTGGTGGACCTCTCCCCTTTGCTGGTCATGGCTTCCGATCATCTCCAGTCAGCTCCATGTGAAGCTTGATCTCCTCTGGCGATCGTCTCCAACTCGTGCCCTCACTCCACCGCTCTATTTCTCCCCTCTCTTGTGATTAACTGCTCATGCCCTCTGACCTCTCTCTCCCCTATCTTCTTCCGCGAGGAAACCCTAGACCCTGGATCGACCTCTCTCTCTCTCTCTCCTATCTCCTCTGTCGGTCAGAGATGATCCCCCCCAGAGTTTGTTCCCATTCGCCATCTATGTGTTACTACTAATCATATTTTGAGAAAAGTTTACAGGCTGCCCCTTCCCCCAACGCCATGGACTGGTCCTTCCCGTTTACGTCTCCTTCCCCTTCATTGCTCCTTCCCCTCCGGTGTGTGGACTGCTCCTTTCCTGTATAAGGTAACCTCATACCACCGTACTGGGTATGATTTAAGTCTTGAATGGATGCGTAGCATGATTTTTTGGATGACTATTTATGAATCTAATGTGATGCATAACATGCTTAATATTCAAGTGCTCATTAGGCCATTAGGACGGTCTCTCGATAGACAGTTTATTCAATGGAGCGGCCTGTGAGCGACCGTCCCATTAGTCGGTGATAAATAGGAAAAGATAACATTATCCCCCTATATTCCTTCGAACTGCCCGTGATCCACTACGCGGGAATTTGGTGGTCTAAACGGTTTTGACCAATCCGTTCCATGAAATGGAACGGCCAGTTATGGACCGTTCTTTTCCTGCCGGTGGGAAAACCAAAACGTCGAGAAATTTAAATTTTGTAGGCTTGAGCGTGTACACGGTCTGACAAGGACCGCCTGCTTTCATGGAACGGTCATATACTGGCCGCTCTATGAAATGAAACGGTCTAAACTAGACCGCGTATACACCAAACCTGCAACCTTCAAATTTTGGCGAAGATTATCGCTTGAACCATAGCCAAGGAGGGAGATGTTCACGAAATAAGACCGAAATCGTGCTCGGGAGTGAACCAATAAGTAATGGATGCCTCGGGACATCAGTAAATAGCGGTTAGAGAAATGGTCCGACTCATTAGCGAAAAATGGGTGTCAACACCCTCCTCGGCCATGGCTCGTCCTCATCGCGCGTGACGCTTCACGGGCATGGAATGGAAGAATGAGAGGGTGGAATGGGATGGGGAGCTCTGGGCTTTGGCTTCCCTTGTGGTTGAGGGGGTTTTCGGCTTCCTCCTCCGTCGGTTGCAGTAGAGGAGGAGGAAGAGGAACAGTTGTCTTTTTATAACACGCAGGAATAGAACGGTCTAACGATAGACCGCTCCACCTTTTGAACGGCTCATAATAGACCGTGTGGAAGTCCAAAGGTTACTAATGAAACAGTCTCATTTTAGACCGTATAATGTAGCACAGTCCATTAATGACCGTTTCATGCCAATGGTTGTTTTATGTGAACGGTCGACAATGGACCGTGTGATCTTTGAAGTGGTCTTAGTATAATCGTCTAATGATGGGCCTATTCTCCATGCTGAATGCTGAAAATGGTTATTATTGAAATAATCTTTTCCTAATGTTTTCAACAAGTTGTCTTGGAGTATAACATCAGCCGCCCCGTCATGCTCGTCAGGTAAGTCAGGCAAGTATCCCGATCCCTATAGTCCCAGATAAATCGGGCCCTATTGTACAACTGGTGCATGTTTGAAATGTCATTCATTACTAGAATGTTCCGGAATGTGGGGGTAGCATTTGAAATCAACAATTTTACTTTCTCTTCTTCTGGAATTTGCCCGGGCACACGGGAGGCCATCTGTCTCCATCTATCTACTTAAGTTGCAAAGTCCTCATCGGCCCTCATCTTCTCGGCCACTAAATTAGTAAAAGAGTATTCTGAGCCCACCGGGTCTTGGAATCATTGAATGAACTTTTCCTTAACAATCTTGAAGCTCTCCGCCTCCTCCAGTGGCAAAGTATAAAATCATTCCAGTGCAACCCCATCCAACGAGCAATGGAAAAGATACGTCATGAGGCAATCATCATGCTGGAACTACGCCAACTCGTATAAGAACTCCCTTATGTGAATAAAATGGTTGCCATTCCCATCGTACGTCCGGTACGTGGGGAGCTCAGACTGAGGTGGGAAATGAATGTCCCAAAAATTAAGAATGGGGATATCAGCGAGAGATTGTGGGCCTACTCACTTGTGGAGGAGGTCAATTTGTTGCTGCATGGTAGCTCACTTATCAAGAAGCTCCTGTTCCTGGGAAGGAGGAGGCATGACTGGGAGAGCAGACCCGACATGTGGGGCCGAAGGATAGACCGACGGAGGGGGAAGCCAATAAGAGGGATAATGGGCCAAGGAAGGGCCCATATCTGCATGAGCTAATTGAGCTGCCCTTGATTGAAGACAAAAAAAATCGGTTGGGGCCACGAGAGCCTGCGGCGCTGGAGAGGTAGTGGTATAGAATTCTAGATAAGAAAATGAGGGGACTTGAGTCTTCCCCTTATCAGGAACCTGATGGGCCAAGCTAGAGGCTTAGCCCACTTCCATGCTAGGAAATCCAAGAGTCCGGGGATGGACCGGAGTGAGGCCAATGGGCATAGCAGAAGTGGCCCCTGAACCAACAATTGGAGATGTGGTGGCGACAGTAGACACGCCTTGAGAAGGAACTGAGGATGAGGCATCCGGCCCCTGCAAAGCTTGACAGAGGATGTGAAGCTGAGTTGGATCTAACTGGGCCATCATGTGAAGGACTTGACTGGCCGAGTTGTGGGACCACACGCGTGTCGGAAGGCTACGACTAGTGGAGGGTCACTGAAGGAGTAGACTCTCTAACTACAGAAAACTGTGCCTGAACTAGGCAAAGTACAAGGACTGCTCCTCGTACTGACACCGACTCACGGTGACATAAGCCGAGAACACACCACCTCCCGGGACCCCACAGCACCCTAACACATGGCCCCCACATGATGCCCGGCATCAGTTGGACAACAAGTCAGCACGTGGATCAAGGTCCACTCGCCCGGGATCTGAATCTGCAAGAAACAGACATCAGTCAGACAGAACACAGGAGGCGGTCCACTCTAAACCGTCCCTGGCACAAATGGTCAAATGCTGGACAGCCTCAAGGAGAGAGACGGTCCTCCCTAGACCGCGTGAGGAAGCTGGGCGGTCGCCTACCGTCCGCCACTCAAAGGAGATAAACGGTCTCCTTCAGACCGTTTGAGACTCAAGCGGTCCACCTCTAGGCCACTTCAGAGCTAAGCTATCCCCCTTGGGGCCGCCATGCCACCCAACTACGCAAAAGGACAAACGGTCACCTTGCGATCATTGGAGACTAAAACGGTCTCCCTTGGGGCCGCCAGACTGGGCTAAACAGTCACCTCATGACCACTAAACCCGAGGACTGCTCAACGGGCAAAAACGTAACGGTCAAAAATGCCTCGGGAGTCACGCTGGCTCCATGAGAAAACAGTCGGTCGATCGGCCACTGCAAGTGGGTAGCGATCAGTCACCTGACCGCATACCTTGTCGACACCCCATGGTCGACAAGCGGTCACCCTGAGGGCCGCCATTGAAAGAAACGGTTCCTGTTAGGACTATTTTCTTCCCAGAAAAGTGAGAACGACGAAACATGGTGTAATTTGCCATTCTACACCCCGATCACCCCCGAGTGATAGGGAAACAATGGGAGAACCCTTCCCCATGCCCCTATGCATCCAATGGTGCCCTCAAATCATCAAATAACATGATGAAACATTAGATCAGGTGCTCAATCCCCAAAATATGGATTTCCCTTCCCGGCACGAAATAACCCACTCTTGACCTCCCTTCGTCCTAGAAATCACGGGGAAGGTAAATATCAAGCTAAGGACTGGCCGCGCTGACGCCGACGCCGCTGATGGCCGCCTACTGCACGAGCAAGTCAGGGGTCGAAGGCGAAATCGAGTCCGAAACCGATACTGACAACCTTGTTCCCCGCCACTACTGCACCACCGTTCGCCGCCATTCACCTCCCCCCCACCCCTCATCTACACCACCAACTTTTCCCATCCACTTCCTCCTTGCATTGCCAAGACCCCACGTCCCCTCGGTCCCCTCCGTTTCCTTCTCCATCGCACACAATACCGCCACCCACCTATTCATCTTCCCCGCACTGTCGCCACTACTGCCTCTCACCCTGTCCACGCCCCTTCCCTAATCTGCCTCCAACCGCCGACCTCCGTCTCACTGTCCATGTCTACACATACTGCCTTCCACCTCATCTGCGTGTCCTTTCCACTCTCTGTGCCCGGACGCCGACCGCACCTCTCCTCCCTCACGCCGTTGCTCCCCTTCTTCCCAGCTCCCGCCCCTCCTCCTTTCCCTTCCCACCTTCACTTCTTCTCACCCCCCACAGTCTGCTTCCATTCCGAGCGACCCTACGCCAACTCGCCCGATTGTGCCTACCAGCATCGCTCAGCCCGTGCCGATGGCCTATCAACCATCTGCATAGGATCCCGCAATCCACCCTAGATCGCGGTTTGTACCGGACGTCCTTGTGCGACCATGCCTGGCCGTCGCGACCCAACCTGCCACCATCGTTGGCACCTCAGTCTTGGTTGCCCTACATGCTGGAGTGTTCTCTATATGAACTCGATCGTTGACGAAGAAGGCATTGACGACCCAGTACGCATCTACTTGTACCTGCCGCTATACCCACACGAGTTTGCTTAGCCTTGTCGACTGAGGACACCTCCACACTAGCACTCATGTCGTCCCGACGTGCCAAGATGCTCTGCTCGGAGATTTCATGGCTCTATCCCTCTCCCCAACCAGCAATGCAAAATGACATTCATCTAGATGGTACGTGTCTCTCTACATTTGGCTTTCGCTCCCTGCGCATTAGTTGCCATTAGGGTTCAATTACAAACTTTGCCATAACCACTTCATTCACATTACATTGATACATTCATGTTCACAGAAATCTGAAAACAACCGTACATGGCGCGTATCCCGATGCATGATCATTAGGTACACTTTGCACTTATAGGCACACTTTCTTGGACTTGTGATCCTCTCTGTTGGATATTCCTTCCACCGGACTAGGTGGTCTTGTTTCAAGGCCTCCGTAATTCTCCGTGAGCCTGGGATTCTCACTAGGACGCCGAGCTAGTCGTACCCTCAACACCCAATTGTCTAGAAAGCACTATACCGGAGTTTTCTATGTTTTGGTCACTAATGGTCCTCGAAAAACTGCAACCGTTGATTAGCAGCCATTCACTTGACTGCAAAACGTCACCTAGCGGCCCTACCATGACCGCGTGGTTCCAGTTCACTCGTGGCATCGAATCTATTACTAAACAGTCCTGTACTAACCGCCAAGGTATATAAACGGTCCAGGAATGACCACTTTTCCCAATAAATGGTCTAGTCATGACCGCAATCGTCTTCAATGATCTTAACCCGGGGTTGGACCCAATGGTTGATTTTCTTAAGTTCCTAGATGGTCCTTTGATCATAGGGAACCCAAAATCTTATCCAAATGGATAATTAATGAATTATGAAAGATAAAGAATGTGTCATTATGTTGTCGGATTCCTCTCATAACATGACCTGGTTTTAAATCACTCATTGAACTCACATGATCTTATAGTGGTACGTTCTTCCGTTGATTGTTGCTATTATGGACTATTGTTGAACTTGTTACATTATTGGCCGTACATTCTTATTATACTCATGGAACTAACTTGATTTATACGTAAAGATGCAGTTCGGGCATTGATTGTGTCCAAGGGCTCAATGCTAGCCCCCTCGACTGATTGTCGAAAATATACTATAAATCATGGGATATGATGCTATTGGCATCGCATTGTGCTGGGAGTACTTTCTTTTTAAATAAGTGAAGTTCACAAGACTATCTCATGATTGAATTATTACATGCTTGCTACATGACATTCTAGTGCATAGTCTTTATGGTTATGAAAGTGAAAAGTGAAAGGTGAAAGTGCGTTCTCGTTTCATGCAAGCATATTCTCGTTCGTGAACAGTCATATTACATTTGTGCTTGATCATGTTCACCTTCTACATGTACATTCCTATCTCCCGTTACATGCACTACCCTCGCGCAGGAGGGGGGATCGAGGGGAGGGGAAACCAAGCTGTCGACCGTACGCCTAGCTCGGACGTCCGATCGAGGTGCTGCCAATGCCTGGTTGAAGCCTGAGGGATGCCTGAAGGTCCGATGTCGAGCCGATGTCGCTGGAAGGAGGCGATGGTCATAGCTGTAGGCCTGTGCAGTTCTACCGCGCAGGACTGGATGGCGCAGTCGTGGTGCGTCGGCCGGCACGCTCGCTGTGGAACTTCAAAAGTGACGGGACCAACTCATGGACGTAGTAGATAGGGGGTAATTCAAACCCTCAAAAGTTGGCGGCCATCAGATCATCTCACAGGTCAGGGTCGCCCAGATGGTCGGCATCAGGTTCCTGGGTGAACAGCAGGACAGGTTGACGATGTCCAGGGTGGAATCTTCTGTGCTGATGTCAGAACAAGACAAAACCACTTGCATTGGTTTCATATTATCGAAAGTCACAACTTTTCAGAAGACTGCTCGATCTGAAACTGAGTGGAAGAGGGAGTGTCGGGGCCAACTTGGCAGTAGACTATCCTAGGTGAACAGAGGGATTCGGGTCTGGCGTGACTGAGGGAGAATGGATGCCCCGGGCGGAGGCATTATCAAAAGAAGGCGGGACCACCTCTGGTTCATCGGAGCTTCAAAGAAGAAGAACTCTCGTGAAGGGAGCTCTAGCCAATTCGCACAGGGGCAGTCGGTGTCAACGTTGCCAAGTGGCACATAGGAATAGATGCAGTCCGGGCGCAGTTGCACAGAAACACCTGTAGCGGTTGATGCCATTATGAACGAAGGCGGGACCACTTCTGGAGCGTGGCTGACTCGAAGGTGGACGACTCTTCTGAAGATGCCTCGAGCCGAATCCCGCTGTGGACACCGCTAGTAGCTCTGCCAACTGAGTCTCTGCTGTAGGCTTGTAGCAGAGAGCAGCAGAACAGTAGTTCTTAATCCACGGGAAGACGTGGCGATGACAGGGCGGCTCTGAGACTACTGTGGACGCACTGAGTAGGGGGTGGCGAACGTGGGTTGCAGAGGGAGAGGGAGCAGGGGCGTGGGGTGCTAGAGAGGTTGGCTAGGGTTCCATTTCATCACCCAACTGGCGCCGATGGATATCCAAGTGTATCCAGAAATAGTCCGATGTGCTCAACTACTTGAAGACGCCACGAAATTGTCTGACAAGATCTGTGGTAAGGATAAGAAGGAGACTGTCACAACCTCTAACAACTTCAAGCCTTCCTTTAATAAGAAGAGACCCAGTAATGGAGGAGAGTCCTCCAAGGAGAAAAAGCCCAAGGGCAACAACAAGCCTTTCTCCATCACCACACCATCCAAGGAAAACTACAGTTACTGTGACAAGCCTGGCCATAAGGCTGCTGAGTGCTGGAGAAAGCTGGGAGCGTGCCTCCGATGCGGGAGTCGGGAACATAGAATTCCTGATTGCCCTCTGCTAAATGAGCAGACCGAGCCGACAACTAAGGAAGAAAAGTGCCCAGCTAAGAAGCAAGGACGTCTCCAAGCTCTGCAGGAGACAGAACCAACTGAAGGTGGACTAGTAAAAGGTATTCTAAATATCTATTCAAAGTCTGCTCAAGTTCTATTTGATACTGGCGCAACCCATTCCTTTATTTCAAAGAAATTTGCTGCTTCATTCTCTATGGAACCTGAAAGGATGGACTTAGTAATTTCCACTCCTTTAGGAACTGAGTTCGATATCACACACCATTACCCAAGTTGTAAGGTCATGGTTAAAGGCCACAATCTACCTACCAACCTGGTGTCCCTAGATATGAAGGATTACGATGTCATTTTAGGTGCCGATTGGCTATCCACCTATCGGGCAACTGTAGACTCTCAGAATGGAAAAATAACCTTTGTAGATTACCCAGAGCTGACTTACATTAGTTCTCGAAAGAGATCACCAGTTATCTCGGCTCTCTGAGCTAGTAAACTTATCAATAAAGGATGTGTGGCATTCCTAGCATTTGTAACTGCCACGGAAGCTAAGGTGGTCAGATTAGAAGACATCCAAGTAGCTCGGGAATTTTCCAATGCTTTTCCAGAAGACTTACCCGATTTACCACCAGAGAGAGAGGTCTCATTTACTATAGACCTTGTTCCTGGTGCCGGACCTATCTCCAAGGCACCCTACAGAATGTCCCGTGCAGAACTGAAGGAATTGAAGGAGCAGCTAATAGAGTTATTGAAGAAAGATTTTATCAAACCAAGTACTTCTCCATGAGGAGCACCCGTGTTGTTCGTCAAAAAGAAGGACGGATCGATGAGGCTGTGCATTGATTATCGGCAGTTGAACTACCTCACTATCGTGTTACAATTCCTGGTAAGCTTTAATTTGTCCAGAACCTCTTTGGCAGACCTGTAGGATGAAACACATGAAATTAGAGCTCTATCAATTGAGGTCTTCATTAGATCTAACACTCTAGCATTGTCAGATTCTTTCACTCTATCCTTATTAGTCTATTTAGATTTATCTTTCGATAATTTATGAGGACCATTAATAATTACCTTCCATAGATCAGGATTGGTTGCTCTTACACATCGATGTAACTGTTTTAGCCATAGATCAAAATCATTACCACTAAAGATCGGCGGATGAGCCATTAAAAGAAACTTGACCTAATGTAGATCTAAAGTCAATGTATGAGAAATGCACTGAAATCAGACTACAGCAAAGTGAGACACCAAAACAGCACAGCAAAACACCAAACACAAAGAGACAGGACCCTCTGCAGATCGTTGGATCTATAACGATCAGAGACCTGCTCTAAAATGCACCAAGGAAGCTATAGGATCTACTGCGGATCGTTGGATCCGATGACATAGCAACCTGCTCGGATACCAATTGTAGGGTTTAGGAGATGGTGCAAACCCGGATTCAGAGGGGGGTGAATGAATCCCCTTTTAAAAATCACCCAATTAAAACTTATAACTAGTGAACTGTTGCACAATTAAACAGATTCACTTAGTTAACTGAAATGCTTACTACGTAGCAGATAGATGACTTATAGAACAAAATCAAAACTACTCTCAACACTAATATCAAATAGACAATGTGCATTAAAATTCCTCACTAGATAGAGAGATGGGAAGAAGATGATCGTCCCAAGCATTCATCTAGCGGAATCGAAGCAAACAATCACACCACGGTACATGGAGAATTTTTTAGGTGATTCAGTCTACTGCCCGCAGACTTACGTCCATCCCCCACTCAAACCAGAGTGAGGCTTCCTGCTGATACACAGCTTAACCCGCTAGGCATTACAGCTTGCCTATAACCGCTGAGCGACACAGCTTACTGTCTAGAGAAACACACTCCTCTCTTCCTCCAACCCAGAGGGGAACCACCAGTGACACCCAGTCACCAGCAACCAGAGACCCAAGTCTCCCTTCCTCCAAACCGGAGGGAACCCAGCAGTAGATCTCTCACTTCGAGGTAAAATTTTTAAAGGGGAATTCATTCACCCCCCTCTGAATTCTTAGCACCGATACCAACAATTGGTATTAGAGCTATTCTGAACCCAACAGTCCCTTCCATCTGACAAGGTAGTAGTGAACTGCCCTGCTCCAGTTGATGTTGACTTGCTCGCCTAGTATCTGTTCTATGCACTCTTGTCGGTCACTCCTTTTGGCTGGTGGTCACACCTGATGTGGTTTACTCATGAAGGAGGGCGGGGGCTCAAATCCTTGCTAGGAACTGCTGCCTTGTCCTCATTTGGCACTAAACCTACCACGTTGAGCAAGGGACTCACTCCATGACCCTTCGATCGGTCCCCTTTGTAGGCAACCTAGCCTAACCTCTTGGCATATCGAAATGGCCCTATTCAACGGGCTCTCGCCATCCTCGCCATTGTAAGGTCATTAGATTGAATCTTTCGATAACACTAATGATCATTTTCCTGCCATTTGTAGGACTCACGGCTCAAGTAAACATGCTTGATGTTTGGTTGCCATCTGAATTGACCATTCCTAGACCCTTTATTTACGGGATGGGAGAAGTGGTGGGGAGTTTTGGGGGGTTGGTAAGGAGGGGATCTCCATTGGGTGGGGTCAAAGGGGTCATAGAAATTGAGACCCTTTAAGACATGTATCTCTCCTAACTTTAAGAATGGATATGCCCAAATTTCAATTCTCCCTGTGTTGATTGGATCATCAATAGGTCGGGGAGTTGGCAAAGTAGCGGGCTTGATGGGTTGGATGAGCTCTAGGACTTGAGTGGTAGCTTCGGGCTCCTCTGGGATTGACAAAAATATCAAGAGCTCACTAGTGCACCGCCCTATAGTGCACATAGAAGTAATGGAGCCAACGGAGGGATGGGCAAAACTATGGTACTTGGACTTGTTGGACTCCAAGGCCAACATGCTAGTCAAGCCTACTTGCCATTCTAAAATTCTAAAAAGGTCTTGGATGGTTTCCACGAAGCAAAATGTTTGGTAGGTGATGTGGAAAGAGTGATGGCGGACTAGTTGGAGTTGCTCCATGAGGAGGTTGCATGGGATTGAAGGATATAAGGTGGGGCATGCTGTGGTGGCGTGGGAAAACGTGGGCTCCTTGGACATATGTCATGACCAGTTAGCTATGATTACAGTCATCTGACTCAGACACCGATACCGTAGATACCGGCCGTCTGCTAATTACTGGGAGCAACTCTTTCAAGTATGATCCCCGTGATAATTATAGAAGGGACTACCTGAAAGACAAGCATCTAATGTCATTTTTAAGGTAGTTTAACCTTCAGGGGAAGCAGGATCTATTTCTAGTTCAGAAGGCTGAGCAGGCACTCCTTGCCGAGCGTGACAGTCTCACTGATTTCATCATGAGGGGAAGACACATCTACTTGCCAGGCGAACCCAGGTAGTGGAGTGCAGTGCTTGGACTCCAGGAGTTGACTCCGCAAGATGGACTGCTGACCAGAGCCCCTGAATTCATACCAGCCCGGTGGAATGAAACTGCAGGCCATGTCGACCGGGAGAAATCATCTTTTGGCTTGTTCTTAGCCCCGCTGAAGTGGGGGTACTAGGAAGAGCCATTCTTGCTGGACTGCTTAGCAGTTCGATTCAAGCACCAGATTTCTGTCGGGTGGTTTGCTGACTTGAAGGCCACCGACACCCATGCATTCAGAGCTGGAGTAGTAGAGTTCACTGACTATGTTTTGCAGAACTATACTCTGATCTTAGTCAACTCCAGCGTGTACCACAGTGTATATGCATCAAGGTACTGCTATCCCATCTCCAAGGGCTTGTGCTGCAATATGATCGAGGTGTTCTGCCCAGAGTACAACACCTTCTACACCTCAGAAGGAGAGACATCATTGGACCTCTGGAGTCTCTCTCAGTTAAGTGGCCTCCCGATCGGCAGTGAGTCGTATGAAGAGGTTTGTTGGTCGAACTAGCTGAAGGACCAGACGGACGGTGAGGGCCGATATCTGATCGACTTCGCCTATCGTTATTTGATGAAGGCGTATAGTATGCTTTGTCGATCTTCGTACGATACCCGCGAAGCGTGCAAGCCCGGGGAGAAGAGGCACGTGAGGATGGGTGCCTGGCTCCAATATTTTTTCAGCAGGGAGCGAAAATATGAAGACTTCCCCTCGGTAGCACCGACTCCTGTCAAGCGGAAGAAGATTGTTCTATTCTGTGTCTGTTCGTGAGTCGGTCTCTCTTAGGTTTGTGTTCTAGGGTGGTGTCTGTGTGTCAGTGGTTTCTGGATCAGTCGGTTCAGGTGACTTGGTGCGGTCTTTTCCCTGACTGCGACAGTTCCCTAACAACGCAATCTAGAATTGCCCGCGTCCTTGTCTCTAGTTGTGTAGCGGCTATTCCTTGACTGCCGCGCTCGCCTAGCGGTTGAGTGGATGGTTCGCTTTGCCCAGAGTGTCATCCTTCAGTGCTTCTATTTGTCTTGGCTTGACCTCGTGGTTTACCCATTAACCCGTGGGTGTCTCTTGACATCCTATGAGGGCCGTGACCATGATGGGGTGGCTAGGAGTGCTTGTGTATGGAGTCCGTCTATTTGTGTGTGTCTGTGTGTGTGTGTTGTGTCTGGTTTCGGTCAACCCGGTGAGACCAGGGGTTGATAGGCAACCTTGTCTGTGTCTCGGTGGTTCTGTCCAGCCCGAGACAATGTTCTGGATGCCTTGGGGTACTATCCTACCTCAGTTGCGTGTCCAGGTGTGCTGAGCATTCTTGGTGTCCCCTCGGGTCTCCATGAGTCATTTCCTGCGGAGCGTTATGTCCTCTAGCTTAGGAGTAGATTGATTAGCGGCTAGTTCCGCTATCTGTGACGATCTTGCCTCCGAGTCATCTGACTCAAGGATCATTATGTGAGTAGGTCTAGCTGCCTTGTCCTGAGTCTGTCAGTAGTTTCTCGTGCTGCCATTGGTGCTTTGAAGTATGAGTGATAGTGCATGATTAGCCTGTTTGTACTTTAGCAGTTGTGTTTTGAGTCTCTGTGTCTTGTGAGCCTCCACTAGTCGTAGCCTTACGGCATGCTTCGGCATGATGGCTCTTGTAGCGAGACACTTTCCCGGTTTATGGTTCTTAGGCAAGTTCCATGGGCCCTCGGTCCAACCATAGCGTCCTTTGGAGGGGGAATACTAGCTAGAGGCCTGGCTTAGGCAGTGGGCCAGTGTGTGCACATATAGTCAGGGGCTTTGACTTGCATCGTTAGACGTGACCCTGACTAGTCACTCGCGTTATGGTACTGTTCTGGTTCTAGCAGTGTCTTTGTCTAAAATCCTTTTGGAAGCTCACCTTTTTAGAGAAATCATTCGTTGTCAGAAGAATCTTCTAGAGGTGGGGCCCTTTGTAGATTTGGGCCCCTATCCATTTGTGTTTCTAGAGAGCATGGGAGAAGAGACAAAAAGCGTGTATGAAGCTAATAGAGTAGAGAGAAAGTGACATTGGGGCTGTGCTATACGTTCAAGAGGATAACCTACAGAAGATAGCTTGTAGCCGAAGCACATTGGTCTTCTTCATTTTTTTATGGAAAAACCAGAAGAACGTGAGAGGAGAGGAGCAGCACGGAAGAGCACGAGAGTCTGGTCATCTTTCTGCTACCGGCGTGAAGGCATCATGGTGTACGGCCTCCTTCACATCATGGAGCCAGGACTGCAAGGGAGATAGCTTCCTCAGACGCCTGTGCAGTAGCTAGAAAGCCTGTCCAACATTCCTCTTGTGTTAGTCGTGAAGAGGCCAAGAGAGGAGAAGGAGCTTCCAGGCGTCGTCCTGCCTTTCAGATAGTATTTCTTTTCTCCCACTAATTTCCATTGTCATACCCTATCTGTTTGATTCCTTTCTAGTTTGTTTTTCCCAAAAACTCGTTCCCATACATTGATCCCTACTTGCGTATAGGAAGACAGACTGGGGGATCTCAGGTCCATGGTTTTTGGGTTGTGTACCCACAAACTATTGGACAGTAGATTGGAGAGAGTATTCTCTCAGTTGGAAGCTGTGAATCAACGATAGTGCCTTTGCACTAGTGAAGCCTCACTCAGTCAAGTGAGGGGTGGACGTAAGTCTCTAGATAGAGACCGAACCACCTTAAAATTCTGCGTCTCTGTGGTTTGTTTATCCTCTTGCCTTTGTCGCTAGATGCTAGTGTAGGACCGCTGTTGATCCATCATCCGTGCATTTAGCTCACTAGTTGGCGGCTACTCTTGCTTTACTGCTCTTTAGTTTTTATCTATTTATAGTTTTCAATGAGAAGGGACTGATCTACTCACCCCTCCCCTCTAGATCCACCTATTACTACACATCAAGCACTTACCTGAGCCGTCCTTGAATGCTTCTTTTTTTTTTTGCTCAACACCGGCCAATCAGAGTCAAAAATCCAGTCGGCCGATTCGACCGTTCCCCTATTTTACTCGCCAATTTTGTGTAACGGTCGTTCCAGTGACCGTCACACGTGCAACGGTCCCACGATAGACCGTTACATTCCATTGGTCGTTTTGCACTCTTCGAGGCTGGGTTGGTGTGACGGACCAGCATAGGACCGTCACATGGCTGTAATGCTCCTGGCTTGGTGCGTTACGTTCTGGGTGTGATAGACCAGCATAGGACCGTCACATGGCTGTAATGCGCCTATGGTGGTGCGTTACGTTCTAGTGGTTTTCGAGGACTGTGGCTGTCAGTCCCCCGAAGACTGTGTCTGTCTCGAAGATCGTGTCGATCGGTTAGCCCAGATGAACCTCTCCTTGTGCGTCAGGTTGTGTAACGCCCCTGGTCTGGTGTGTTACATGGTTCGTGTTAGGTTTTTAGGCCCATTGGCCCTGACGCCCCTGTCTTGGTGTGTTAGGTGGTGTAGCACGCCTGGCTTGGTGCATTACGTCGTTCGAGTTGTAGTTGTAGGCATGTCTGCCCTGACGCCCCTACCCTGGTGCGTCAGAGGAGGTAACGCCCCTATAGAGGTGCGTTACAGTCCTCTTGTTGGCCGTGATAGCCTACGCTGTTCGGTGTTCTATTCTATGTCTGTTCTGTGTGTCTGTCTGTCTTAGGTTTGTGCTTTAGGGCGGTGTCTGTGTGTCGGTGATTTTTGGATCGATCGGTTCAGGTGACTAGGTATGGTCTTTTCCTTGACTGCGACAGCTTCCTAACAACTTGATCTAGACCTGCCTGTGTCCTTAACTCTGGTCTTCTAGCGGCTTTCCTTGACTGCCGAGTTCGCCTAGCGGTTGAGTGATAGTTCGCTCTGCCCAGAGTGTAGTCGTTGTCCACCGCTCCGGTTTCTACTTGTCTTGGCTTGATCTCATGGTTTGCCCATGACCTGCGGGTGTCTGTTGACATCCTATGGGGGCAGTGACCATGATGGGACGACCAGGAGTGCTTGTGTATGTTGTGTGTGTCTGTGTGTATGTGCTGTGTCGAGTTTCGGTCAACCCGGTGAGACCAGGGGTTGACATGTGACCTTGTGTGTGTCTCGACGGCTTTGTCCAATTCGAGACAAACATGACATATGTGAAATATGAAATGCATTAGAAATTACATAAACAAGCTTTTGAAATCTCCAGGTATACAACGGATCAAGACCACCCCGTTACATATCATAACGGACCAAGATAGGACCGCTATGCATAACAGAACACATAAAAATCCACAATCAATTGGGACTATAACGCACCATGGCAGGCATGCTATAGGACTATAACGCACGGGAGCAGGGGTGTTAAAGTCAACAGGCATACAACACAATAGACAAGGGCTATAACGCACCAAGGGCGGGGCATTATAGTAACATAACGTGCCTCCCATGGCCCGTTATGCCCACCAGAATGATCAGAATCCATAGTTAAATAGGGGATATAGCGCACCTAACCAGGGGCGTTATATGGTTGTAACGTGTAGGGATAGGGGTGTTAAAGGTAACAGACCTTCAACACAACAGACATATGCTATAACGTACCAGACCAGGGGCGTTAAAGGCACCCGAACTCAAAAATCCACTGAAAAATCACAAGTTCATGCATGATGTAATGCACCCATACTGGGGTGTTAAACAACCATAATAGACCTAGAGTTGTCCGCCACGATGGGATATAACAGACCTATGTAGGTGCGCCAAATGACTATAACGCACCGGGGCAGGTACGTTATGTCACCTGGGTTTTGAGACTCTAGAGTTCAGAACCGAAACCCCCTCCTGATCGACCGAAATCAACAGGGGACGTGGGGAAACACGATTCTAACTAACCCACCATGCCATACCAAGCCACAACAACATTTAATACCTACGCATGGCACTAGGATTAAAGGATGATGCCCATGGAGATGATTTCAAGCATTATGGGCTAAAAATGAACTAAACGAGAACATGCATGAAAAATGAGGCAAAGGGCATCGGACCACAACACACGTGGTACCGGCGGTGTCCTAATGAGGCAAGTAGTCCACCCCCCTACCTGGACTATGACGAAACCGATGATTCGATGCCGATCCGGTGAGAGGGCGACGCGGTGCCTCCCGACCTGACTCGGCTCCACGCTCCGCGGATCGAGGGAAGATGGGCGTCAACGCGATCCTCGCGACGCGACCAATCCAACGGTACCTCCCCACCTCTTCTAGGTGGGCCGGCACTAGGGGTCACTGGGCTACGACTAGTGGTTTCATCACAAGGAAAGTGAAAGTACTCTACTGGGATCTAAAAGTAATCCATTATATTATAAAATAACTTAAACATGATGTATATGCAATATGAAATGCATTAAGAATTGAACATGCTACTTCTAGAATGCCAGAGAATGTAATGGTCTACACTACCGTGTCACAGAGTGTGACGATCTAAGGGTGGTGCACTACAGTACTGTGACGCACCCCCATAGGGCCATTAAAGTCACCCGAACATTTGAAAAATCCACAGTTTGTCAGATAATGTAACACACCCTTATTGGCGCGTTACAAGGCTCTAACGGTCCCACGACTGACCGTCAGGCCAACCGTCCTATCTAAGTCAATCAGGGTCAAAGGGCCGTAACTGTCGAATGCCTGACTATTACACAATCTGTGACGCACCTCTATTGGTTCGCCACGGTATTGTAATGCACCCAATGAGGGGCGTTACCAGTCTGACGGCTCTAAGAAGGACCGTCACACCATCTGGGTTGCGAGTGGGTTCGGTTCGAAACCGAAACACCTCTCGGTCGACCAAAATCGACGGGAATCGTCGTAAAACTTGTTTTCCTGCCAAACCACGCATGCATAACAACATTCTACCGTTATAAAACTCAGCAACGATGTTCATGGTGGATTAAAACATAAAATGATGTTCATGGCACAAAAAATGAGAAATAGACAATGGGCATGCTTTAAATACATAAGGACGATGGGAATGCTACAGGGAAGGCTCCTAGCGAGCTCAGGATTCCATCCCCCTACCTTGATCCAGCCGAATCGGCCGAAAAGAGCGCATGCAAGGGAGGAAGACCGCCGTCACCCTCTCGCCCCGTCCCGCCTCCACGAGCCGCGAACCACGTCGAGGTGGGCGTCAAGGCACTCCACTCGTCGCAAGGAGTCCAACGGCGCGCTCCTCGTCTCAATCTGTGGCCGTCTCGCCCGAACCCCAAGCATAGGGAGAGAGAGTGAAAGAGAGTGAGATGGGAGAGAGAGAGATCGATGGGAGTGAGAGAGAGGGGTTGGGGGTTTTGGGTTAAATTTTTTTAATACATGCACTACGCCCTCATAGAGGGGGTGGATTAGGGGTAGGGAGAATCAAATTACAACCAAAACTACCTCCATGGAGGGAGGGGCGGTAAGCCGGACAGGCGGGGAAGGAAAAAGCCTAAATGAGACCGAATGGGTGGGCGGCGTTGGTTCTGCCCGCTCTCTAGGACAGCAGACAGACAGTCAGAGTTGTCGCTACTGCGACCGCTCCTGAATTTTACTGATGATGATACTAGTTAGAAAAGCTTCAAAGTTGACTCAAGATGATGTCTGAATTTTGCCGAATTCCCTGGTCACCGGTGCTGGTCGGGGACAAGCCGTAAATAGGGTCCCTGAGTTCTGGTTTGGATAGTAGAGGTGCCTCAGCAGTAGGAAGAAGAGGCCACCACGAGTGCTCCTGAACTATGTTTTGAGCATGTCTGGAGTCTGTGGAACCGTCGTCAAGTCCTCTTCGAAACGACGCCTGTGGGAATGCCGACAGAGGTTGGAGCAGACCGGAGAAGCCCGAATAGTGAACAGGTGTCTGTTCAGTTTAGGGGCTGACAGAACAGAGCACCTAGGGAAGAAAATTTGGAAAACACTCGTATGGATGCTTAATGGGATGCCACTTTTTGGTGGTGGAAGATGATTTGTGGTAGAAGCTCTCGGCCAAGTGGCGCCTCCAGAAGCCAAGAGATGTGGCCGTGGGAGCTCCTGGAAGTCGCTTCAGGTTGCTGGCCAGACCAATCCTGCACAGTCAGAGAAGAACGGCTCTCCCAGGTAGCTCCGAGCTCGGACGGAGGCAAAACCACCTTTCCTGGAAAGCTCTTTGGACGACCTTTCCATAGGTATATGACTTGCCACCAGATAACTCGGGGAAGGACTAGAGAGGATGCTACTTCCAGGACCTTACTTGCTGCCTGTGAACTGGCTCTGGTAGGCTAGTAATGAGGGAGGGGTCGTGAGGATGGACGACCAAGGAAGGGAGAAATGGGGGCTGCAACTTGTGGGGGATGTGGCTAGAGGGGTCTGGGGTGATGGAGGGAGGTGTGGAGGCTGCTGGAACTGCAGCTAGGGTAAGGGAGAGGGAGGGTGCAGCCAGGGTAGAGAGGGGGAGAGGGTGGTTCGACGCCCGCACCTTGACCACCCGCAGCGCCGTGAGCCGCCGCTTGTGCGCCTCCGCCCGAATGACCGCCTCGACCATGTCGCCGCCCTGATTGACCTCGGCGACGATCGCGTCCGCGTCATGCGTCACGTAGAGGTCGACCGCGCGCTCGGCCCATTCCTCCGGGCTCATGCGGCCGGAGCCGTCCTCCAGCACATACCCGTTGTTGTCGGCCCCTCTCGCCGAGACAACGATCCCAGTCTCGTCGGAGCCCGGCTCGTTCGAGACCGCCGGGTCCACCCCGACGACAACCCGCCGCATCTCCACCGGCCAGCCGCCATCCCGGTCCCGCGTGACCCGATGGAACATCTCCCGCGTCCAGAGCGCGTTGTCGGCGTCCCCGCTGTACTCGCCCTCGAAGAACCGCTTGCGCTGCCGCTCCGGCAATGCCCGCAGGCTCTCGATGTAGTCGAGCGGCAAGTTCTCCGCGTTGTCGAGCGGGTTCACCTGGTCCCAGACGTAATCGTCCCGGTCGACCGGCTGCTCGTCGTCCGGCCTCACCCCGTCCCGCCAGAGCCGGTATGTCCAGTGGTTCCGGCCAGTAGGGTTGAGGTCGACGTACTCCTTCAGCCGGAGCGTCTGCCCGCGTATCGTCTCCACCTTCTGCGCCAGGCGGGTGCCAGCCACCACATACGAGGCGTAAGGGATTTCCGAGGCTTCGTTGAAGTACTCGGTGGCGAACTCCTTGCCGAGGATCTTGTCCACCCGCTCCTTGTCATCGAGACCGGCGAGCCAGATTTCCGACCCGTTCGGCCAGAGGAAATAGCCGTCCTGCTCCTTCCACTTCACCCCGAGCTCCGGCCACTTCGCCCGGATGACCTTCGGCATGGTGTCCTGCCCGATCGCCTGTTTCACCGCGACCGAGTAGCGCCGGAAGATGACGTGGCGGCTCTCCGGCGCAAGCAAGGCCCGCACCCCTAGCGCGTAGCAGTAGAGGAACGTCTTGCCCGAGCGCGAGCCGCCGTAGAGCGGGCAGTGCTTGGCCTCGCCGGCCAGCCTGTCCCGAACCGCCCGCTGCTTCGTCGTGAGTGCGAACGTCATCCAAGCGCGGCGTCGTCGTCAGCAATCAGGACCGTCAGCCCCACCTTACCGCCGTGCTCGATGTTCGCCAGCTTCGGGTGCACGTAGGGCGCTGCGGCCTTCGCCATGTCGAGGCGGCGGTCGATCTCCTCGCCCTCGTCGCGCATCACGCGCAGCATGAAGTCGAGGGGCGTCAGGCCGCTCGCCGCGACCTCGGCAGCCTTCGCTGCTGTGGCGCGGTTCGGCGTGCCCTTCTTACGGCCGCCGCTCTTGGGCGTGCCTTTCGGGCGGCCAACGGTGCGTTGAGCCTCCATTCCTACTCGCCAGCTAGTTCAGAAATGAAAAAGCCCGCGAGGCTGGTGCCTGCGGGCGCGAACGGGCGAGGTGCCCGATTATCCGCCGCAAGGCTACCGGATTGTTGCACTTGTTGCAAGCCCCCGTCATTCGCCATCCCGGAACGCCTCGAACATGTCCCGCGTGGCGCGCTCCTTGGCGCGCTGGAGCTGGAAGCGCGAAAGCCCGGTGAAGCTGCGAACCTTGCGAGGCGGGACGCCGCAGGCATAGGCGTAGACCGCCTTGCGGAGGCGCTTCCTGTCACCAGCCCCAGCGAGGGCGAAACGGTGGAACAGGTCCAGCGTAAACTCGGCGTGGCTGTGCTGCTCGGCGGTCCACTGCGGCTTCGGTGGCCGGCCGTACATGGCGGTCACGCTGGTCTGCTCCTCGAAGGCGAATACGGCCCGCTGCCACTCGGTCACGTCATCCGGGGCCTCGGGAAGCGCCGACTTCGCCGGGAGGCCGGCACGGGGCGGGGAGCGCCACGAGCGGCTGACGGCGGCGGCCTCTTGCAGGAGCGCCCACATGGCGGCAGCCTGGTCCTGCTTCTCGCGGGCGTCTGCGGTCTCCACCATGAGGCGGATGCCGCGGTCCCAGTAGCGGGATGCGTCGAACATGCGGTGGTCTCCGATGGCGAGGGCGGTCATGGGATGAAGTCCGGGCTGGCCGTCGCGACGTAGAGGCACACGGCCCGGACGCCTTCCGCGGTAGGCTTGCCGTTCCGCCACCAGCCCCTGCGCCAGAGGTCGGCCAGTTCGTCCCGGCTCACAGGGCGGTTCTTCACGGCACGCGCCAGAGCAAGCACCGCGTTGGTGTCGGCGTTGGTCTCGCTCACGGCATCCTCCACGGGTCGCGCGTCACCGCACCTTTCCGATCGCCTGCCCAATGGCCCCAGCTTTCGATAAGTAATACAAGATTATAAGTAGTTGTAAGAGAAGTTCAAGGATGATTTATGGCATAATGTTCAACGACATTAAGTCGATAAGAAAGCATCATGTTTAACGACATTAAATCTATAACAAGGCATCATGTTTAACGACATTAAAGGAATTAGATTGACGGACACGGCACGATCGATTCTCACGAAAAACCTTGTTAAACAGGCTTAGATCAAGTTTTTCATAGTCAGGTGTTTAGCTAGAAAATCGAGGAATCACGGTCAGGTAAGAGGTGGAACAGTGGGAGGCTCCCCTTGTATTCGCAAAGTCCTAATTAAGTAACCACTTATCCACTTAAAGCATTTGCTCGTGGACCTCTTTCCTTAGACACCGTTCTTCCTTGAAAATTTTGTTAATTACACGACTTGTCGGAAACAAGGTACAACTCTTGCTGAAATTCTATCCCGTTTCTTTCGTAGTCGAAACTTAACTAGAAAATCGAAGAATCACGGCCAGGTAAGAGGTGAGACAGTAGGAGACTCCCCTCGCATTCACGAGGTCCTAATTAAGTAATCACTTATCCACTTAAAGCGTTTACCTGTGGACCTCTTTTCTTAGACATCGTTCTTCCTTGGAAATCTTACTAATTACATGACTTGTCGGGAATAAGGAACAACTCTAGTGAAAATTCTATCTCATTTTTCACTGTCAGAGCTTAACTAGAAAATCAAAGAATCTTGACCAGGTAAGAGGTGGGATAGTGGGAGGCTCCTCTCGTATTCACGAGGTCCTAATTAAGTAACCACTTATCCACTTAAAGTATTTGCTCGTGGACCTCTTTCCTTAGACACCGTTCTTCTTTGGAAATCTAGCTAGCTACGCGATTTGTCGAAAACACGGTAACACGATAACATGGAAATCATTAAAACTCGTATTGATCACGATCATGCAACTAAGCCCATGTAATTTTAACAGATAATATCTGCTCCATTTAACATGGTAGAAAGATAATATAGTCATGAAGATCAAAGATATCATGAAGGTAACAAGAACTAAGATGAAATATAAGTTCACGGAATAGAATTATTATCTTCCATATCCTTAACTTAATCGTGTGTGAATTTAAATCTTCGGTCGATTCATGTTAGACGCCACTTTGCTCAAAGAAAGGAGATATAAAAAAATGCAAAAAAATGCAAAAAATAAATAATAAAAAAAGAATATGAAAAAAAAGAAGCCAGCAATTCAATGGAGCTCATTTTTTTTCTCAAAGGAGGGTTAGTGGAGACTCATACTCTCATTCGTGTCTTGAAGGGGCCTTTTCTCCAATTTCGATCGACCGCCGCCCTCGGTCCAGTCGACCATTCGCGACGAACTGGGTCCATCCGCCCACGACCGAACCACTTCTTAAATGGACTTGGCCCCTCTTCCCTTCATTCTTTCTCACCCATTCTCTCTCTCATTCACCCTCCAAACCCTAGAACACCAAACCACCATTCCCCAAGCTTTCAAACCTTCCATTTCCTCCCTCCGCACACCATCTGCTAGAGTTGTCTTGGATTCAGGATGCCATCCTCACAGCCGATCGTGCATTCGTGCAGCCCTTCCCCAAGCTCCAGAGCATGGAGAAGGTGGTTTCCAGCCCTCAGCCTGTCCTGGTGTCCATCTTCATCCCAAGGTTGAGATCTATCCCCTCCAAGGGTTCCATCTAGGGTTTCCTAATCTATGATGCCACCTAGAAGGAGTTCTCGGTGCTCTACCCAGGGGGAATCTAGTGCTCGGAGACGTGAGGCTCTGGCTTCTCCACCACAACAGGATCCAGTACCCAGGTTGCCTCCGAGGATTATTATCGGCCCTCATCTTGTCGACTTTGATGAGGTGAAGGAAATCCTACCTGATATTTATACAGTCTTTGAAATGCAACCGGGGTGGACCGATTTTGTCACTAGATATGACAGATATTATCCTTATCTAGTGCAACAATTTTATGGTAATTTGGAAGACAGAAATAGACGGTTGTACACAGTCGTTTAGGGCATTGAGATTTGCATTACTTCAGAGTTGTTTGCCCATGCTTTAGGCGTTTCGGGCAAGGGTGCTGCTATGCCTTATGGCCATGGTAGGATTGAGGCCAGTTTCATTGCCATGATGAGCTGTGATTATGTGCATGGTGTGAGTAATTTAATTGACCTTAATGCAAATCATTTTCCACCATTGCAACGAGTTCTCCACCCGCAAACTCGTCTACGGTGCGAGATATTTATTCGGTTGGACTATTGGCAAAGTTGACTATTTATTATGCCAGTGGGGCTAGGGGATAGCATCCCAAAGTCCTAGCCAAAATTGGGTGCCTCAAGCTGGAAAGAAGGGGGTTGATAGGCCCAGTTCCGCGAGACTAGGGACAGTTTTCGAGCTCGGCAAGGGCGGAGTGCCTCAAGCCAAGAAAAGACTTCATGAACCCAGCCCAGTGGGACAAAGGGTAATTTTGGGGCTCGACGAGGGTGGAGTGTCTCGGGCAAGTGGAAAAGGGTTTTATGAACCCTGTCTAGTGGGACAAAGGTTATTTTCGAGCTCGGTGATGGCGGAGCACCTCAGGCCAAGGAAAAGATTTTGTGGACCCAGCTCGATGGGATAAAAGGTAATTTTCGAGTTTGGCTAGGGCGGAGCACCTCCGGCCAAGGAAAAGACTTTATGGACACAGTCCGACGGGACTGATGGGCAAAATATTGAGCTCGATAAGGCAGAGCGCCTTATGCCAATGAAAAGGAGATTTTATGGGGCCGACATTGGGCAAGGAATCTGAACCAGTAGTGATGGGAGAGTCCCGTGGGAGAAATATGGCATTGTTGCAGCTGAATGCCGAAAGGCTATGAGAGTGCATTGGCTGGGAGCATAGGTCCCAGATCAAGTGTGGAGGGTTAGTCCTAGTGGGACAAGTGGGGAGTACCCCGTAGGATGAGAAGATGGCATGGCACCATGGATTCTGGTGGGACCAGGGTTGCTGAGACAGGCCACTAGAAGCCGAAAGGTGCTTATTTGTTGGCTTGATGAGGAGAAAGGAGCCGAGAGTGCAGACAACTCAGCATGACTTGTTCTTTTCATTCCCTAACATGGTTTGGACCCGTATTTGACACGGGAGGCCTAATGGCCAATGGAGGCTCTTTAGCGTTGGTGGGACCGTTGATTACATGGTCCCCATGGGGATATTTAGTGACAGCTATGCATCCGATCGACAACCGTCTTCTTTCGTCATTGATTTCTTCAAGAGGCGCTTCAAATAGCTTCGGCTCGAGCTTCCAGTGCTTACGCCAAGTGTCATCCTCTTGACACTTGTTCTTCCAGTCAGCTATATCCTCCCTTGGCGTAGACCTCACGTCTTTGCCAAGTTTGTTGACTTTGACATTCCATCAAGTCGACGTCTGCACTTTGCCCTGGTATAGACCTCATGTCTTTACCAGGTTGGTTGACCTCGATATACCATTAAGTCAACATCTACACCTCCATATCTTGCCCTTGTTTCAAACCTTTAGTCTAAGCAAGGTTGGTTGACTTCAACATCTCATCAAGTCGATGTTTGTATTTTGCCCTGGTCTTGGCCTCACGTCTCTGTCAAGTTAGTTGACCTCGATGTACCATCAGGTTGACACGCTCATCTACATGTTCTGCCCTTGCCCTAGACCTGCCATCTGAGCAAGATTTGTTGACTCTAATATCTCACTAGATCGACGTCTATATTCTGTCCTTAACCCAGACCTCCCGTCTGAGTCAAGTTGGTTGACTTCGACAGTCCATCAAGGTAACATTTATCCCACATTGCTTCCGACCCTGACATCCTACCAAGATTCGATATCCTACTTTCCGGCCATGACATCTAGTCAAAGTCAGCTATCCTTGTTTGCAAGCTCAACAACCTATCATACATTTTAGCTATCCTTTCTCCCGGCTTAGCCAATTAGGCTAAAGCCCACTACCATAATTTTTAGCTATCTTATCCTCCAGCTAAGCCATCTCGGCCGAAGCCGCTATCACCACTTTCGACTATAATATTCTTTGGTTTAGCCATTTCGGTCGAAGCCACTATTATACCCTTCAGCCATTCTATCCTTCAGCTCAGCCATTTTGGCCAAAGCCTGCTACCTTATTTTTGAACTATCCTACATTTTGGCTCAGCCATTCTGGCCCAAGCTCGCTACCATACCTTTCAGCTATTCTATCCTTCGGCTTAGCCATTTCAGCCGAAGCTGCTATTATAATTTTCAGCTATTCCATTTTCTAGCTCAGCCGTTCCAGCCAAAGTCGCTATCACAAATTTCAACTATCCTATCCTTCTGCTTAACCACTTCATTTGAGGCTGCTATCACAACTTTGAACTACTCTATCCATCAGCTTAGCCATTTTCGGCCAAAGCCTGCTATTAGGGTTCATCCACCCACCCCACCGCAATTGGTGAGGTGTAGATCAAAGTAGTACTTTTGATAGATGTGGTAGGGTAGGATGTTTACAACAGCTCCTGGAACTATCAGAATACGACTTAATGGTTGACAGTTCAGATACCCCCTCATTTATAGTGGCCTATTGTGATTGGGGTCAGGAATTAACATGTCATCCTCTATAAATGTAATAGCTGGCCCAGAGTTAACCTCTGTCAGGAATGCTTCATATTGAGCTGGTGACTACAGAGCGTCACTAATAGCTTGGCAAGCTTCCTCGATCAAGGAAAGATTTTCCCATATGGAAAATCTTGTGGGGAGCTTCTTCAGCATCTTCATAATTCGACTGCCCACTTGAACGTTGGACAATCGCATCTCCTCTACCCAGCGGGGTTTTGGAGGCTCATGGGGAGCTTGTGTCATGGCTTGCCCTTCTCTTGCTTCCTTCTTTTGAGGGGACTATTGGGGAGTCTCTATTGGGGAGGTCATCTCCAGTGCTGAGGGAAGATCGATGCCTACTTTATTCTTCTTCTTGAGCATCACGGCAGATAGTTGGCAGGGATTTCTATCTTCAATAGTAGTGCCCTACGCCGGTCGTTTGCCTTCTAGGATGGGCGTGAATTCAATAAATGATAGAGCTTCATCGCCTTCCTCTGCTTTTGCATAGAGGCCTGATGGGGGAGGAGTTTTAGCGCCCCAGACTTGTGTCTCTGGTATCTGGTAGGGTTGTTCACCCCTGAAGATAATATTGTGGTTAGCTGGAGGCAGGCACCCCCACTTTCTCCTAGAGCGGGTAGCATTCATTGAGGTTGAGGCCTCAACTTGATTTGCTTCTAGTGCTGGGGTGGAAGGCTCCCTTTCATCCTCTTCCCCCGGCAGGGTGAATAGTATTGACAGAGTTTTACATTGCACCATAACTGCCTTCCTCTTGCTCTTTGATTTATTCTTTTTTTGACATCTTGACTTAGCCAGCTTGTGCCCCCAGAAGAGGTCAGCTTCAGCTTCTTCTTGCTCCCTTTCTGTTTTCCTCTAGCTGTTTCTAGAGGATATGATCTTTCACCAATATCATCTTCAGCTCGAGCTAATCATATTCATCGAGCTAGTTAATATATTGCTACTTCACGCTCTGGGGATAAACTGGGCAATTCTTTTGGGAAAACATCAGGAAAATCCCGAACTACATTAATCTCTTCAAGTCTAGACTCCTCCACTTCCGTGGCAGTCACAAATGCACTGAAAGCCACACATCCTTTACTTATAAGTTTGCTAGCTCAGAGAGTGGAGATAAGAAGGGATCTATTCCGAGGGCTAGTGTAAATCATCTCGGTAAAATCCACAAAAGTTATCTTGCCATTCTGGCAATCTACAGTTGCTTGGTGTGTGGATATCCAGTCAGCACCTTGTATGACATCATACCCCTTCATATCAAGACATATTAGGTTGGCAGGTAGATTATTTCCTTTAACCATAACCTCACAGTTTGGGTAGTGATGTGTGAGGTTGGCCTTGTTCCCAAGAGGTGTAGATATGACTAAATCTAACCATTCGGGCTCCTTAGAAAATATAGCAGTAAATTTCTTGGAAATAAATGAATGAGTTGCTCCAGTATCAAATAAAACTTTAGCAGTCTTAGAGTAGATAGTTAGTGTACCTTCCACAATTTCACCTTCAGTGGGTTCTATCTCTTGGAGAGCTTATGCACGGACTTGCTATGTAGTGGACTGTTCATCCACAGACTTGCACAAGGCTTGCACAGACTTGCCATGTAAAGACTGTACACGCACGGACTCTGCATAAGACATGCATGGACTTTACAATGCAAACTAAAAAACTGCACGGACTTTAGATGCAAGACGTGCACGGACTTTAGATGCAAGACGTGCACGGACTTAAGAAGCAACCTAAAAGTAATTAGTCTAAGTCCAAAACATTCACGGACTTTAATCATGCAATTCGGTGCAATGTGCACGGACTTATAATATGTATGCCGGTGGAAGGTGCATGGACTTTATGTGTGTGCACAGACCATGCACGGACATGCTGAAGTGTAGCTCGGACTCTACATGGCTAAGGTAGATGTGCTCTGAACATAGAAACATGCATGGACTTAAGATTTCATGTCTTAAACAGGAAAATTTGCACAGATGTATACGATGCATGAACTCAATAATGCAAGAATCAAAATACATACATCATCACTTTAAATCAATATTGGCCATCATCTGTCGACCTATAATTTAGGAAAATTGTGACCTTCTGAAAGGGCTTTATTTAAATGGTGCCCATATCATGGTCGCAATATTCAAATAAATAAGAAAAAATTAAAAAATCTACTTATTAAGTCAGTAATGAAGTCCACCTTGGGGCATTACATTGTGACATGATATTTACTCAACATAGCATCGATTTTGCGTGTCTACACCCTTGTGCCTGGGTGATCCTATGGCACCGCCTGTGCCTGGGTGATCCGGTGACACCCTCTATGACTGGGTGATCCGATGACACCTCCTTTGCCTGGTCGATCCGGTGGTGCCCTGGACTTGCTGATTCGGTGGCACCTCACCTCGAACCCCTGATCTGGTGGCCCTCTGGGCGGTTCATCCGATGGCTTCCTACACCTTGATATGGTGGTAACCCCTCCAGGGGTCCTGATCCGGTGGCCATCACCCCGGCCCTCGATTCGGTGGCACATCTTGGCCGCCGATCCGTTGGCTCCATCCTCCTCTGCTATCCGGTGACCCCCCCCCCAATGGACCTAGTCCGGCGGTGCCCTTCCTGAGGCCTTCTAAACTGGTGGCACCGGTGGAAACCATCTCCAACCCCGCAAGGGGAGGACAATAGAAGAAGAAAGAAGAGAGGAAGAGAAGAAAAGAAGAAGAAGAGGGGGATCAGAAAAGAAGAAGAAGGAGGGAGAGGCCAAGGGGTTTATGGCCCCACTGCGATCACCCTACCATGCGAAACGAAGCGAAGAGAGAAGAGAGGGAAAGGAAGAAGATGATGAAAAGGAGAAGAAGGGGGAGGGCGGATAAGATGGCCCAAGTAATGGCCTCCTCGCCTTCAGAGCAAGTGGAGAACAGCGATGGACGACAGCGACGGCAACCGGCGACGGGGCAGGCAAAAGGAAGAGGAAGGAGAACGGGCGCTAGGGCTCGAGCGGTCGAATTTCAAACAAGGTGGGGGGGGATGGAGCCCCTCCTTTTTATAAGCCCTGGCCGTCCCACCGGTTGGGCTGCCAGGCCGTTGATCCGATGGCTCAACCGTTGGCGGTCAACCCAACAGCCAAAAAAAAAGAGAGAGTGAAAAAAAAGTGAGAAAAGAAAAAGAGAGAATTGACATGAATGATATAGACTCATCACGTCACCTCCGGGTAATCTTCCGCGCTCGGGGAATGACAATGAACCCTCCGTAGTTCTCTGGATCAGCTAATCCTGACGAAACGGAGAATTGGACTGATGAAATGGAGCAGATATTTAATGTTATGCAATGCTCAGACCAGAAGAAGGTCATGTTAGCCACGTTCCAACTCAACAAAGATGCGTGCAAATGGTGGAAGGCTACTTCGGCGCGACTTCAAAATGGACAAACTACTTGGGAAGAATTCCTTGGACTCTTCCACCCTAAATATTTCTCTAAGCATGTCAAGGAGAGGAAGGCCATGCAATTCACCTCTCTTCGCCAAGGCATGATGTCCATGGCTGAGTACGAATTACAATTCTCAAGGCTGGCACCCTATGCTCCCCACCTGGTTAGCACGGACCTATGAAAGGCTAACTGATTCATGGACAGATTAAGGCCCATCTTTATAAATGAACTTGGACCTCAAAATATCCAGACTTATACGGAGATGGTCCACCAGGCGCATCTATGTGAAAGAACCTTGGGGAAGGTCAAAAATTTTGAAATCAATGGACAAGAGTCTAGCCTAAAACAAGATAGTTGAGAGGAGAAAGAAGAAAAGGTTAGTATCATGGAGGATTACGAATCCCACAACAACAAGAAGAGGTCCCACAATGGAAATGGTAATGGTAAAAGGAATGGTAACAATAATGGCAAGAATAAAAGAGTCATGGAGGAGGAAGAAAAGTAAGTCATGGCGGCTTGCTCCTTTTGCGAGAAGTTTGGGCACACGGCTGAGGACTGTTGGAAGCATCTCGATGCTTGTTTATGATGTGGGAGCCGGGAGCATCGCATGCCCACGTGTCCCCTCATTAACAAATAATCTTCAAGGGATAACAATGGACGTAGGCGATAGGGCCGACTAAAAGCCATCTTGGATGTGGAAGGAAAAACGATAGAAGGTACCACCTTGACAGAGTCGCATTTATCATTACCTTAACTATTAGTGCAACTGATTAACTACAGGTCAAACACCTCCATAAAAATCATGCAATGAATTTTGGGACCAAATTCTCTTTAAGAGGGGGAGGGTGTAAGTTTGCAGGCTTTTAATCTGAAATTTTTAGATTTTCGTATTGATCATCTATTTAGCCTATTTATCCCCTTTTTAAATTGTAACATTAACCCTAATTACGCTTCTTTAATTGGATTAAGGCCCAAGAGGTTAAATTTTGGGTCTTGTGGGCCTATTTGAGTGGGCCGATGCCTACCTTAATACCTAAGTCTTTAGAAAATTTATTAAATAGGTCTATATTCCTTAAATAGCCCATTAAGTCTATTTATGACTTAAATAATTATTTTTATATATTGAAAAATTCAGGGATGCTACACCCCCTACTCTCAATTACCGAGCATTTTGTAGGGAACTGAGAGTCGAGCATGAGAGGGTCAATTGGAGGGACGATCTCGAGGGTGGCTTCCGCATATCATCAGGATCGGTGGTCCCAGTCGCATGCTTGGAGCACAAGGTGCTCCTGGTGGTGGCAGGCACCACTCTTGCAATCAAGACGTGGGTCTTGTTGTCTGGGAGCGTGGGCTTCGAATGGGGGCCGGACCTCGATGGTCGTACCGTGACAGCGATGGGCGCCTTTTCACCTACCCTAGGGCTCCAAGACAACCATTCTGCCTTGGAGGGCTATAAGAACTACCACAGGGTTTTCCTCAGAACCCCATCTGCTTCCTGTTGTCCACCACGCTCATTGTAGGCTTCTTCCCTCTTCGCCTGGTGAGGGCCTTCTTCCTTCTTCTGTGTCTCCTATCTTCTGGAGCCATGCCGCCCCACAGGAGAACCCTTCGTGTCAGCCCTACATCTTCTACTGAAGAGGTGGAATCCGGTCGTGGCAGTGCTCCGAGCACTTCGGGTGCGGGCCCTAGTCGTCCCCGTTCTCCGCCGTTGGTGGCTTATAGGGTGGTTCATGGGCTATGGGAAGCCTTTCAGATTCCCCCCAACTTTGATATTATCTTTCCGATCGTCGACGATGACCTGTTGAGTCTGCCTCCGGGTGGCCCATGAATGCCCTCGAGCTGGTATGTGGACCGATTCTGAGAGTGGCTGGGACTAAGGTGAGCTTGCATTGGGACCAGAGGGGCTGGGTGGAGATCCCTCGAGGGAGTTTGCCCAGACTTGGGTGCGGCGGTGCCTAGGGTAAGCTCCCTCCCGGGGTGGGCTACTGTCTTGAGGGGTGCCCCTATGGGTCTTCTTGCATCATTTATCGATGTCCTTTGATGGACTTGGGTCCCCAGTGTAGACATGCTAAAATTGACCCTAATATCAGTAGATCTCATGTCGCAATATAATCCCCTGAAGTGGATTTCATTATGGGCTTAATAAAAAGATTATTTTTCTATTTTTTATTTTTTTTAAATTCGCGTCCAATGTATTGGACGCCATTTTTATAGGTGACCTCCAGTTAAGACGCCCATTCTTGGGCTATTTGTTGACTCATTGACTTTCTGAAAATGGTGACTTCCTAATTAGACGCTCATTCTTATCTCGTTCATAATTATTTCCAAGTTTTGATCAAGAATCTGCATCCTATGAAATGGATGCCTAATTTATTAATGTCTGCTAGGAGAGATGCCCATTCTTTTAGTAAGTCTATTATTTCTAAATTAAGCCCAGGAATTAGCGTCCAAAATGGTGGACGCCCATTAAATTGGTGGTGTATGTTTTGGATGCCTATTTTCTTCTATCTCCGCTTTGACCTAGGCTCCTTCCCACTGCCAATATTGGTCTCTCTTCTTCCTAGGGAAGTATATCTACGAAAGTAGAAACCTTCCTTGGTTGAAATCCTTTCTAAGCCAGGTTTCTTCTCCTATAAATTGAGCCCCTTTTTGCCCTACGCGGGGGCTAGAGAGCTTGGGAGAGGAGACGAAGGCGATCGTTTGCTGTGATTTTTAGAGGCGTCTTCTCTCTTCTTCTTCCCTACAACAGCACTCGAGTGGAGGCCCTCCTCCGTTTTCTTCCTTGATCTCTCTTTTATCTAGTAGTTTGCATATCGCATAGCATCACTCCTCACGCATAGCACATCTAGCATTTGGTAGATCCTTTATTCACTCTACTGCATAACATTCATATCTCCACCCTTTACATTTAAGGGGTTTAAACCCCAACACACCAGGTGTGTTCACATCCTATTTGCACATGTTCAATATTACTAAGAGTTGATGCTGCACGTTTGGTTTCTAATCCTATGCTTCCTTTGCTTGTCTTTCTTCGTTTCAGGATAATCAAAAATAAAGACTCCCTTAGCCGACTGGTCGGTTGAAGGAGGAAGTAGAACTCATATTTCCTGCTTCACAAGGTATTTCCCACGATCACTTCTTTATGAATTGAGGCAACCCCTCTGGGGATCACACTCCAGTGAGCACCACTTACTCTCTCCCCTTTATTCATTGTCTCCCTATCCATCCATTTAATCTTCAAGTCAACAAACCAAAGTTTTCTTTATTATCTTTTAATCACACTAAGTGACACGTTCATAAATTGGTGATCACGGTGGGACACTATTATCTTTTTATTTTTGATTACCCTTCCCTTTTGCACCTACGTGTGCCCCTCCTTTGGTGCTCCACGTAGCACATTTTTTTTCTTATCCCCTTCGTACACCACGTGTACACACCCACTTGAATGTCTACCTGGTGAACTGCTACTTAGGTGTTAAAAGTAACAAAAAGATCTTTGTATTTTAGCTATGTGAAAGTTGGTATCACTGGTTGATGTCCATACCTGATCACGTCTCTCCCATTTATTATTTTCATCATTTTTGAATTTACATCTGCTGCTGCAGATGCCCATTTGTTTGTGCGTCCACCCCTCTGGACGCCCATTTGTTTGATCGTCGCTTATTCGTTTGATTGTGCGTCCATCGCTTTGAACGCCCATTTGTTTGTGCGTCCACGCCTCTGGACACCCATTTGTTTGATTGTCGCTTATTCGTTTGATTGTGTGTCCATTGCTTTGGACGTCCATTTGTTTGTGCGTCCACCCCTCTGGACACCCATTTGTTTGAGCGTCGCTTATTCGTTTGATTGTGCATCCATCGCTTTGGACGCCCATTTTTTGTACGTCTACCCCCTTGGACGTTGTTTATTTCTATTCTATTTGCTGCCCCTGTTATGCTACTCTGCCATTCTGATTGATTGCTACACCTGCTATCTACATTATTATGCATTCCAGGGGCATCATGGTTGGGGGACCTCCTCCCTCTACACTTCTAAGACCCACCACCCCTTTTTGGACTTGGAAAGACCCTCCAATTGAGTATTCTGCCTCACTGGATTGGAATTTCTTTATCCAAGGCCTCCATAAGTACTCGCACCCGTGGATTCACTGAGATTATCATGTAAATTACATAATTAATTTCATTAAAGTCTAAAAATTGATGTGTGTGATATAAATAAATATAAACAAATAAGCATTCATCAGTAGGCATAGTGTGAGCAGCCAAGGGTGGTACAGTGGCTAAAGACAGGGTGTATGGTGGCTGCCTTTGGAGGCTAAGGCCATACGGCGCTTGGCGAGGGATCCATCCAGCGACTGGGGGCGGGGGACATGAGCAGGCGGCAAAGCCACACGATGGCTGGAGTGGGCAAACGGCGGCTGGGATCCAGCGGTCAGTGATTTTGTGAGAGGAAATGGGGTTGACACGGCTGGCTCGGCATGGCCGTCGGATCGGGTGTACATTATCCGAGCTGTCGGATCAAGAGCTGTTGAGTGAAACAGGGGCAAATGATGGCCAATCAGGGGGCTCTGGAGGTTTTGGACGTGGATTATTCACTCAGGAAAGGATTTGGGCATACCAGGAAGTTCTGGGATCGAGTGGATGGGCTAGAGTTTGGGTCGAACTCAAGGACACAACTCCATACGACGGCCAGAGCGGGAAAAATTACAGAGAGTCACAGGGTGCTGTAAACAACCGAAGGTGGACTCAATGTGCCTCATTCATCATGTGTGAGGGGGACCAGAGGCCATGCCATAGAATCACAGGTCTCTGGCCTTCCTGAGGCAATAGATGATGGAAATAACTAATCTGGTAACCACACGAAATCGAACAAGAAAAATGGGTTCTGGAGTGAGATGTGTACCCAAGAGTGAGATGTGTACCCAATTACAGAAGGCACGGAGACCACATCTGACAGGCGATGGGCCCCGGTGGCCATTGGGCGATTCAGTAGAAGTCCCAGGGAAGCTATGGGAAATAGGAATGGAATGAAAGATCGATATTCACGAATATACCTTCACATAATGATCATCACGGCAACGAAGCTTCTAGACTGTAGCCCTTAAGGGGTGATTCATATGGGGCAATATGTGCTTAGATCATTCAATCACGCCGAAGGGAAATAGGGAAACAAAATATAACAGATTGCTAGAAATAAAAATATAGATTTATTCATCAATCGATCATAGCAGCCAACGCTTACAGTAGAATTCAAGGTCTGTGCATGTTTTCAAGTCTGAGCATACTATTCATATATCGTTATAGAGTCTGACCATGTTTGTCTTGTGGACAGGTTAAGTCTGTGCATATTCATTCAAATGCTTTATTAAGTCTGTGCATTTAGTGTTCGACATATTGACAGGGACTTTAGTCAAAAAGCTCCAGAGAATCAGGAGAGATGTTCATGAATTTTAAGGAGGGCACGTGATTCGAGGTGAAAAGTAACTGGATGATCGTGACACGTGGAAAGCCATCAAGCCTAGATGCTGACACGTGGCTAGTGCAAATCAGATCCAGACTGAATATTGAGTGGAAATGTGGTTTCCACACGCTTCTCATCTTCTGCCTATAAGTAGACGAAGACTCAGAGAGAGTGAGGCTGATCGTCACAGAGATAGAATAGGAACAAGTTCCAGCTAGAAAGGAATACGATCCGGCAGATTTAGTGCCAGCAACATCTGAGAGAGCAGAGAGAGTTTTGAGAAAAGAGCATCTGTGATTTGTTATTTTCGATCTCTTGGTTCAGAACCAGAGCCAATCTGCTCTTTGTAAGAGCTAGATTTCGTGATTTGATCTTTTATTTTCTTCCGTTTGTTTTAAAACCTCGTTTTACAAGCTTTGAGTCAGCAGTGGTTAAGCTGTAATCCTCAGCGGCAGAGGAGGATTCCTCTAGCTAGCATAAGTTGTAAGGCTCAGCGGTAGCAAACTGTGAGGCTCAGCGGTCTGTAGGGATTTATTCCCTGAAGCTGTGGATCAACGGTGAGAAGCTGTGAATTAGCAGTAAGCCACAATCGGTTTGAGTGTGGGGTGGATGTAGGCTTGTGTCGAACAACCTAAAACTTCCTGAGTTCTGTGTGATTGTCTTGTGGCCTCTGCTCACTCGGTTGCATGTGTTGTGCTTGTGTCTTTGTTACATCAACGCATAGACAATTGTTAAGGAATCTTATCATTTCTTTTGTCTACATACTCTTCCATAGATTGAATTTAATTCTGTAGTAGTTAGTCTTTTAATTCCGCATCTGTTTACCTACTACTGTTAAGTCTTGAGGGTAGAAGATTTAGAGGGAAGATCTATTCACCCCCCTCTAGATCTTAGAGGCCGGATAGGGCACTCGGTAGACGTCGAATGGCGTTTGATCCCCGTCGCCCCTTTCTGCTAGCTTCATGTCTATCATTTGTTCCAGCATCAACCGACTGACTACTGTTGGGTCGACCGGGCTTGGATAGAAATGGGCGGGCTGTGCAGTCGAGGGGGTCAGCACAGTCGCCTAAGGGGCCATGGGAGCCCCCTGGGATGGTGAGATCTGCGACAGGGCCAGTGCCAGGTACTGTGCTTGTTGCAGGGGCATGCCCCCAGGGCAGCTAGGGGTTGATGGGAATGTCGCAGCCTGCAGAGTCACTTCAGAAGATTGCTCGTTGCCCCCAGGCACCTCGAGTAGGACCTGGGTCTGCCCAGATGTTGAGGGTTGGGCATTCCTCTCGTTGAGCCACTTCTTCCGCAGTTCAATCTCCCGCTGGTACTATTGTATCATATACAGCATGGCAGGATCACCCGGGGGGAGACTAGGCATGCCCCCGGTCTCTTCGGTCGGTGCGTCCTCAGATGACATGGAGGGTCCGCCACTAGTGCCTCTAGTGGTGATAACATTGGTCGCTAGGGCCATGGAAGGTTCCTTGGAGGAAGTCTCTTCGACGCCTACCTGCGTCCTTTCACTTGCCACTCTTCCTCTTTTGGTGTAAGGACCGGGTCTAACGGCGAGCCTGGCCACTTCTTCGGGGTCAGTAGGTAGAGCTCCGTATCGACCGAAGACTCCCGCCATGTTGCAGGTAGAAATTTGCTAGTTCTTGTTTCTCTTCGCCATCCTTCTCGATGGCTTATTTGGGAACGCCAGTTTGTCAAAAACCGACCGTTGGGGCAGTGCTTCTTCCCAAACAGGGGACTGGCATCGTTCTTCTGACCGGTTCCTTGATTCTACGCTAGGCACAGATTAGATTTCTTCTTCTTCTCGAAAGGCGGAGGTCACTGCCCCGAGTAGTCTCTGACGACCCATAGGGGTGCTGCTCGGGCCTCGGAGGTAGTTTCTCATGGCTTGCTCAATCCCTTCCCACTCCTGGTGAGGGAGAGTAGTCGGTAGTTGCGTGTCGATGGCAATAATAGGATGAGTGTAAACCGTGAACGTCGGGCGGGCAGTGATGCGACACAAGAAAGCTGACTTCCCGCGTGGCTGAAAGTAGAATTTCTTGGATCTGCAGTCAACCACGGCACGATATTACTCTAGCCAGTCCATACCTAGAATCACATCGTAATCGGCCAACTGCAGCAAATACAACTTCGCTGGCAATTGCCGGTCAGTGACGATAACAGGAGAATCTTCCAGGCAAAATGGAGTGGACATGAAATCTCTGGATGATAACTCAACGAGCAGTTCACAGGGCGCCTCAGTTACCGGCTCCTCGAGACGAGTAAGGAAATCCTTGGAAACAAATGAATGAGTGGCACCTAAATCGAATAGAACACGGGCTGAATGACGAAAAATTGAAACCGTACCTTCTATGAGATTAGACGCAATGGCTTCTGCACGAGTGATGTGAGTGATCTGGCTCCTCGGCTTCTGCATAGAGGCTGCAGAAGATTGCTGGGAAGAAGTTGGAACTTGCAAATACGACGGCTGAGGCAGAGGTGGTGTAAGAAGATAGAATGGAGACTGCTGCGGCTGGGTAACCTGCGAGAACAGCGCTGGCACGGACTTCATCGGGGAATCTCAAACAACGTGACCTGGCTGATCACAGTGATAGTAGACTACCGGTAGGGAACATGGTACACCGGGATGGCTGCCACCACACCTCAGACACGGTTTCAGCTGACTCACAGGAAACTCTCGGCACTGCTGAAAAGGAGAAATAGGCTGCTGGACAGAATCAGAAGACGTCGATTGCTGCTGTACAAAACCCGAAGATGCTTGACGGTTAAATCGCTTCTTGGACTTTCTAAACATCCACCTCGAAGGACCACTGGAAGCAGGCACAACAGACGAAACTCTAGGCACTGATGGCTGAAAAGACTGCTGAAATGACACAGCCGACTGAGCAACACTGGACTGATAAAACCCTGTAGACCTCGCCAAATCGAGCTCAACCATGACTACTACCTGATATGCATCATCCATGACATTCACACGGGTAGCAAGCAGCGGCACTCTCAATTCGACTCTCAAACCTCGGAGGAATTGCTCGGTCTTTAAGGCTTCATCAGCAATAATATGCGGTGCATACCGACCCAACTCGATGAACTTGTTCTGATACTGCAGTACTGAGCCAGTGATAGGAGGCTCACCCCTGGTTTTCAGGTGCGGTGGTTCTTCCTCGGGGTTCGAGGGTGCTGCGCAGAGGTTCCTAGTTGTCAGTCTGCCGGGCCGAGTGTTCACTTGGCTTGTGGTACGTTTTACTACTTTAGACTATACTTTCTATTAGACTGGACTCTGTTGTAGTTAGTTATTTATTTCTATTATTATATCTGTTGTCTTGCTTTATTTCTGATTTCTATGTACACCACACCTATCCTTTAGCCCTTCCGAGTCTTCGGGCTCATGGGCAGTGGGCCGAGGTTCGAGTTGCGTCGGTTCCTTTCCGGTACTCGGATCCCGGGTCGTTACAGCCGGGATGACGGTGACCCTAGGCCTTAAGCTTGGACCGGGGACTGGCGGGACCGGAAGGTGGGATACAGGGCCTTTGGTCCACACTGGGGCTGCCACGTCCCATAGAGGCAGACCCGTGCTGGGAGTCGACGTCATCGAGTTGTAGGGAACATTCCCCCATGACGTAGTCGAGGTATGCAGAGCAAGACGCGGATCACTCACACCAGGCGTCGTCCACGGGAAACCCCAGGGTTGCATGCCCGGTCTGCATGTTGAGTAGCCTCGAATCGGGGATTGATGGCCCGGGTGAGGTAGTTGCACTTCAGAAGTTTGGGTTGGAAGGCCCGAATGAGATACTGGGGAGCCCTGTCCCCGGGTCAAGAGACCCGTGCGAGGAGCTGGCTCGGCTGAGGCTCAGGGCTGACGGCCCGAGTAAGGTGCTAAGGAGTTGGGCACCTTAGAGTGAAGACCCGCACCGGATGTTGACTGAACCGAGGCCTGAGGTTGGAAGCCCGAGCAAACTGTAGTGGTAGGGATCGGGACTCGGGGCGTGAAGCTCGCGTCGGGAGCCGGTCAGAACTGGGCCGGGGGGCTGGTGTTTGCTCGGGAAGTAGCTGGTCTGGAAGCCCTATGGGGGTCAGCAACAGGTGGCCCGAGTCTGACGCTCAGTCTAGCCGCTGAGATTAGTGGCGGGTGTGGCACGTTGACGGTGCCAAAAGAGACGGGAGCTGAGGGTGGCGGTGGAGCCGCCACAGGGACCACACCCAAGAAGTAGGGCAGAAGGGTCTTGTTTCCATTCTTGAGCTTGATCGGGATTAGCTTCCCGGGCTCGTTTGAGGGCACAGGCCTCGTGTTTGGTGACTCACATCTGTTTCATCTTCTGGGGGCATTGTTTAGCTATGTTGCCCCTGTAGTTAACCTTGGAGCCTTTTTTAAAATTAGGTTTATCCTCACGCACCTTATGGAGGAGCGCGAAACGGTTGGAGGTTGGAATGGTTGAGACATGGTTGTCCCGTGGAAGTATCAGCTCGCCGCCATCAAGTTGAACATGCAAGCTCCCGACGAGGACCATCTTACCGAAGCAGGAAATTGCCGCTGTGGGCTTCTTATTTTGGCGTGCCCGGCGGCGCCCCCATTTAGTTGGGACGGAGTTGTGAGATATTCTGTTGACTGAGAAAACTTGGCCCTATAGGAGGTTGGGCTCAACGCCTCTAGCTGACATAGCGCCGGCCAGAGCGGCCGACTCTTCTTGTGGAGTGGAGACCACCCCTAGGAAGAAAGGAGAGCCCACGACTGGGGTAAAATCCCTGAAAGCAATTGAAGTTCTGAGATAACCACATCTGGCATGAGTGGCGACGACAAGCGGTCCGTACGTCACGACAACCATTGAGGATTGCAGGAGGAGATCACTTTCCTTCGAAATTAGCGGCTAAGCTAGAAGCTTTTCTACTCCCGCCTGCTAGGGCAAACAAGGGGAATGAGCACCTTTACAAAGACATTTAAAGATCTTTTGGCAGAAAGATGAAAGGCAGGAAAAGTCCCACCGGACGTGCCACTCTGTTTACACGAGTGTAAAAAATAATTCAGAAAAACATATGCACATATGTTTAGGCTTTGAGCTTGCATATTATAATTTTCGTGCGCGTGCTTTATCAGATGATTTAGGGTTCACGTACAAGGACCTTTTCCCACTGATTGGAGTTAATGTTGATTTACATCGGATTGAATCCGAACACCTTTGATTAATTGCCTATGATCTTTTTGCCTTTGCAGTACCGACTTTGCCAAAGTTTTAGTCCCAGGGAAGAATTCCCTTGTCGTATGGCCGGGTGTTATTGCAATTATCCCCTAACGCGAGGGTTTATTTGTAATTTTTCCTTTTGATGTTCCTCTCTTCTTCTTTTTTTCTTTTCTTTTCTTCATCCATCACCTAGATTCTCCCCAGTCCTAGGCGTTATTCCACCCTAAAGTGGATGTCTCCCATGATCTGGGAACTCCCAATATCAGTGATATCCATCCTTAGGTCTTGGCACTTACACCCTCTTTTAGTGTTGGCCAAAAACTACCCCAAGCTTTCCCTAGATTGGCATAGCATTGCAGCCCTAGTAAAGATATGGCATCCTCAAACACACACATTCTTCTTCCCATCCTTTGAGGCCGCCATCCTTTTAGAGGAGGTAGAGACCTACTTGTCCCTTTCTAGATCCAAAGTGGGTGAGGAAGATTTAGTTTGTCATACGGTTGCCCCTGTAGATCCTACACTCATCCTAGGAGAGTTTATTCCCAGCACTAAGGACATCCGCACCATAGTTGGCCCTCACCACATCCATTTGCTCCCTTAGCTAGTGGTTCATAGCTCATTGTAAGAATATGTGCGGGTGGGATGAAGCCATAGCTAAGGCCGTTTCTATTTGCCTGTGCGGGGCCATACTCTTCCCATCTGCCGACCACATCCTGGACATCCCTATCCTTAGCACCATTAGTGGACTGTGGCGGGGTCTTTTCATTTCTCAGGCCATCCTTTCTTATCTGTATGATGGCCTTAGCTCAGCCACCCTAGGAGGCCCACTCTTTAGCTCTATGATCCTTCTAGAGTGTTGGAAGGGGTCAGATTGAAATTCATGCCTAGGGAGGATATCACTTCTATTAGCTGGATCTTTGGGAGCCATCCACTTTTCTTTATTGGTGGTGCCTTTAGGTTTTCTCAGCAGGTTGAGTGCAGGACTGCGGATAAGAAGACTAGGGATGAATGGTGACTCTACATCAACACTCTGCCCCTGGACCGGTTCGTGATGTGTCCTTCCTTCCTCCATAGCACCACCCTCAGGCTCCCTAGGAGGCTTGGGCTTGACTTGAGGCTTGTGGGAGACACCACCTTGGCGATGTATAGTCCCCACAGGTGCTTCCTGAAAGACCCGGTGGTATGCTAAGACACCACAAACGGAATGCTAGATGAACACTAAGATCTAGAGGGGGGGTGAATAGATCCAAAAAAAAATAAAAAAATACTTTTCCTATCTCCATCTCTCACTTTTTGCACAAGCACACGCTATTTTTATGTGATTTTATTTCACTAATTTAAATCTCACATCTCTTCATTTCTTTCTCTTTATATATATCCCTTGATTTCTCTAAAAGTGGGTTTCACAAAAAAAAATCTTCTTCCAAAGGGCCACCCTCCACTACGTCCACATCCCCTGAGTTCGTGAAATAAAGAAGGATCCTGCCCAATTCTCGAGCACATACGAGAAAAGCTGCTCCATCCCGCGATCTGCTCGTGCCATCATCCTGCTGAAGAAGCTCGTTCAAAGCCTGTCACCGGCCTTCCAATAAGCTTCATCATCCCCTTTGTCCTGCTTTATTTTTATTCTGTTATTCGCATTGTATACATCATCCGTACTGCACTTCTCTCTCCGAGAGAGCTTTGTTGTTCATTCATCATATCGTTTGTCTACCCTTTGTGTCCAAAAGGGGTTTCAAACAACACCAATCAGGTGTGTGTTTGGTCATGATTGCTTCGCTTTCATTTCAAGAGACTGATACTATGCTATTTTCATTCTAATCCACTTGCCATTCGTTTTATCTTTCTTGCAAGGGTAACCCGAAGGTAAACCCTCTTCGTCGGTCGGCCGAAGGAAGAGGAAGAAGGAACTCACGTAATCCCTTAGTTCAGAGATGAGACGTGATCATTCCCCTCTATTTTGAGGTACACGACCTCTGGCGATCACACTTCCCCCCACACGCGCACTTCGTTTCTTCTAATCTTATTTCCATGTTCTTTCTTGTGTAACCCGCGGAGAGTCAAATCCCACAGTGGTCGTGCTTTGATTCCTATCCTCACCCGCACAGAGGATCATTCCCCGCGGCAGTTCCTTTCCCCTAATTTAATTTCAGCACTTTCCCCTCCCTCCGAGATCGCGGTGATCACTTCCCGCTATGGCCGTTTAGTTTCACCAATTTAACTTCTAACCCTAACGTTCAAAATCCCGCGGAGAACAAAGTTCTTGCGGTGGTTTCATTCTGTACTTTAAATTCTGCCATTTTTTATTTTTGTTAATAAATCCCGCGGAGAACAAGTTCTCGCGGTGGTTTCGGGCACCTTCTCTTGTTTTTATTTACTGATACCATCTCTTCCTAACTACCCGAGCAGATTAAGTCGGCCGTCTTACTACTCGAGCCAGTTTCCATGCTGGGTGGAGTCAGTGGCTCGGTTTGAAGCTGCTAACTTTGTCCACACCGAGCTATCAGTTCATGTTGTATCAATATTTTTTTCAAACATGTTGTACTGGCTACGGCCCATCTAATGTACAAAAAATGTTGATGTAATAAAAATGAGGACTACTACTTTGATCGACTTCTTACATGTATGGAAGGGGTTCAAAAATAGAATTTGCATAATGTCGTGGCGTTAAAAGTTTGAAGGATCGATTTCCCTTCCATGGTAGATAACTGGTACGCTCCTTTTTCGAGTGTCTCAACCACTCGGTAGGGCCCTTCCCAATTAAGAGCCAGCTTCTCCACCGCCTCCAGTGGTCGAGAGGCTTCGGCCTTTCTCAGAATGATGTCTCCCGATTGGAATTGTCTATCTTGGACCCGGGCATTGTAGTAGCGAGTCATGCGACACTGGTACTCCGTAGCTCGGATTCTCATAATCTCACGCATTTCGTCTACCAGGTCCAAGTTTTCCATTAACTTCTGCTCATTTGACTCGGGTAAAAAATTGATCACCTGAAGAGATGGGCTACCAATCTCCAGTGGAGTTATGGCCTCTGTACCATATACCAGTTGGAATGGAGTCTCACCAGTGGCAGCTCTTGGAGTGGTTCGGTACGACTACAGTATGTTAGGCAATTCCTCGAGCCAATTACTGTTAGCCTTCCCTAGCCTGGTTATGATGCCTTTAATGATGGTTTTGTTGGCATTCTTGACTAGTTCATTAGCTTGAGGGTGGGCTACAGAGGTAAAGTGATTGCGAATATGTAGGTCGGTGCACTTATTCCTAAAATTAGCACAGTTAAATTGGTGACCATTATCGCTTACGATTACTTGGGGGATGCCAAAGAGACAAATGATCGACTTCCACACAAAGCTCCAGATTACGGCCTCCCTTATTTTGGCAGTGGCTTAAGCCTCGATCCACTTGGAGAAATAGTCGATGGCAATGATAAGAAACTTCTTTTGAGCCTGGGCCATGGGAAATGGGCCCAAGATGTCAATTCCCCACTGGGCGAAGGGGTAAGACTCGGTTAGGGTCATGAGTCCCGAGGCTGGTTGGTGGATTAAATGGTCGAACTGATGACACCGATCGCATTTCTGAATGTACGCCGAGCAGTCTCACTAAAGAGTGGGCCACCAATAGCCTCGTCATAGTAGAATCCTTGCGATCGACTACCCTCCCTGATGTGCACCACAAATGCCTTTGTGCACTTCCTCGATTGCCTGATAGGCTTTAGGGACGTCGAGACACTTGAGGAGGGGACCGCCAAAGGATCGTCTATAAAGGGTTCCATCGAGGAGGACGAACCATCGAGATTGATACTTTAGTCTCTTCACTTTTCGAGGCTCGATAGACTCCTGGGAGTCAATAAGCCAGGCTATGTATGGAGTCCTCCAATCGGTGAATGGCGCCTGCACAACGGCCATGAGCTCAGTTTCCATGCTCGGTCACTCTAACTCCTCCAGGAGGATTGACCGGGTCCCCTCTAGGCTGATAGAAGAGGCCAGGCGAGAGTGGGCATCCGCTCGGGAATTATCTTCCTGAGCTATCTGGATCACCTGGCAACTCTTGAAAAGTTGGGCTATCTCCGTAGTCCCCGAGCTAGAGGTATTTGACCATTTGTGGTTTCCGAGCTTCGTATTCCCCGTTGATCTGACTGGCGACTAGCTAGGAGTCAGTGTAGATTCTGACTCATTCTGCCCCTAGGCATCTTGCCATCCTGGCCCCTAAAATAAGGGCCTTGTACTCGGAGGCATTGTTGGATGTCGGGAAGTTGAACTTCAGAGCGTATTGTAGCTTCGCTCCTTTTGGGGACCTGAGGAAAATACCAGCGCCGCAGCCGGTCGAGTTTGAGGATCCATCCATGAACAAGTTCCAGGCAGGGTCGAATGTTGGTCGAGATGTTTTCTCGGGCAGGACAACGTTCTCTGTAATGAAATATACAAGAGACTGCCCCTTGATGGCCGTGCGAGGTCGGTAAGAAATGTCGTAGGCCCCCGAGCAGTATAGCCCATTTGACTAGATGACTAGAAGCTTCAGGATGGCCCAGAATCTTCTTCAAGGGTACGCCAGTCAGCACTGTAGATAGTTTATCTACCCCGCCCCAACACATGAACATATGATATAGCTTGTAAGCATGAAAGGAAAGATGGGCGATGAAAAATAAAAACTAACCATGATCGCCACCAAGGGTTTATAGTAGGAAAAACGTGCTATAAAGATTGAAACACCTACTACGTACCTTGGAAAAGAGGAAGAAGAGCATGGCCAATAAGAGACCGCTAAGACATGATAGTGCAAGCAATGGGGTGCGGGGAATGTTGTGGGATCAAACCTCCTCACCCTCGAGCCGGCCAGAGGATGAGGGCCTCACGTCCTATCTTTGCTTTCCTACAAAATAAAGCTAATACAAGAGATAAAAACCCATGAGAAACCAAAGTGCAGCACTAATCCCAGATGCATAAAATAGGGGTAAAGAAAGGGGGAGAACACACCGGGGGGAGATTTTTAACCCCTGTGGAAGGGTACAAAAGATAGGTGTGTGTGTTGTGATGAGAATAGGGTAAGTAGGAGGATAAAACACGCAGTACAACTGTGGGGAGAGTGCATGCAATATGAAAAAAAGTGCAAGAGTGCAGGGATAGTGTAGAACTGTGTAATCTGTAATGATTTGGAGATTTGGGAGATGAATAACTAAGAGTATAGAGAGAGTTAGACAGCCCTTGAGTGTGGAAAACATAGATTATACTTCCCTCTTTAGGCCAGGGTCGAAGAGAAGAGACGGTGATGTAGCATGGCTTCGCCCCAAATTCAGAAAGAGCCCCCCTTTCGCGTTCTGCGAACTAGGTAGTTATTTATACAGTTGAAAGAAACCTAGAAAGTTCTCCCAAGATTTTAGGGGATAGAGTCCACCAAAGTTCGAGTATGATAGGTCAATCTAGAGATAATATGAAGGGTAAGAGCCTAGAAAAGATATAACATGAATTGGTGGAGTAATCTAGAAGATATTAGCCCAAGAAGGTGGTCCCGGAGCCCTGTGCGTGTAGAAATCAGAGTCTTGTTCATATAGAAATTACAAAAGTCCAGAAGGTTCAAATCTGAGATAAACACCCAAAATAGGGCTATAGAATGATAAAAGTCATTGATAATATTAGGAATAAGAGTCCTTAAGGGGTGGGGGTTAAGTGAATTACATCCAAAACTACCTCCGCACAGGGAGGGGCCTTCAGCCGGCCAAGCGGGGAGGGGGAAGATGAAGACACGTACTTCTCGCAACGTCGAAGTCGAATCTGTCCCTTCTCAGGAACAGGGTACAGACTGTCGATGCTAGAATTCTTACGGATGCTCCTGAACTCCGATGCTGGCAAGACCAGCGCCCAAATTTCATGGATTGGTCCAGAAGGATGTAGGAATTTTGGCAGGAGCCGGGGAAGTCGTCGCCGATCGCGATGAAGCTGGGATCAGGAACTCTGCTCTCTGGCTTGGACCTTCTCAGCACTGCAGCATCTGGAAGATGACACCACCACGAACAGTCCCGAACTCTGAATTGTGCACGGTCAATGGCATTGGAACCATTTACGAGCTGCCTTCGAGGTGAGACCCACAGGGTTGCCAGCCAATGTCAGAGCAGACCGCAGCAATCCAAACACTGATAGGGTGTCAGTTCTATCCTAGGGTGGGCAGAACTGCGCACTCTGAGGAGAAAAAGGAGAAGAAATTACTCCGGTGGCCGAACGGAGCTCCGCTTCTTGGAGGAGGAAGAAGACTCGTCGTAGAAGGCCTCGGCCAAGCGCTGTCTTTAGATCTTTAGGCGACTGGTCGTGGCAGCTTCTGCAAATGGCCTCAGGTTGCTGACTGGACCTCTTCTGCGTAGTCGGAGTAGATCGCTTTCCCCGGACAGCCACGAAGTCAGAAGAGGACGAGACGACCGCTGATGTGAAGAAGACTCAGAGACGCTTCCGTTGGTACCTCTTGGGCCTTCAGGAACGCAAGGATGAAGATGTAGTGACTTCTGAGAGTTACTGGTCTTCTGGATTACAGCAGGCAGACTGTATGCTCCCCTCAATAGTACAAGAAAAGGATAGGAACGGGGGTTAGTGGTGGAGGGAGGGGATGGAGTGGCTAGAAGGTGTTGTAGAGGAGGTGTGGAAGGGGCTGGAACAATGGTGGAAGAGGGGGGAGAAGGGGGATGGGACACAAGAGAGAGAGGGGAGTGGGCTGGCTTTCCTTAGAGGGTGAGGGGTGGAGGAAGAAGGAAGAGGGGATTGTAGAGAGAGCATTCAGATTCGTAGATTGTTCGGTGTTATTGCTCGATAGCCATCTTTTATGCTATTTGTGCTGTTTAAGAATTCTTTAGTATTATTCCTATTGGCATTTCCCTTTTGGTCGCGATTTGCTGGTATTAAATTCTTTTGTCAGTTGCTAAGGGTGTTGTTGACCATTCGAGTTGTGGCGATGGCCGTACATATTGATACGATATTTTGGTCATCCCAGCTTGAGTCTGATCAGCTTCTGATGTATTTCGCTTCTGTTGAAGTTGAGGTGCTCGATTGAACCAGTTCGGCTGAGAAGCTGTTCGAGCGAACTAGGCTCTTCCCTTCTTGGTGAGCTTCTGTTGCTAAGATCGATACTTCCCATGTTATTTGGTGGATCTCATTATGAGGTTGCCCTTGGAATTGCCATTTCAGTGTTGCCTTGTCCTGTGTCTGCTCAAGTGTGGACAACTTAATTTGAGCCTGGTCATCTCCTTATTTTACGGTTGTGTGGCTTTGGACCTAATTTCTGTGTCGAGACCCATTGCGTACCGTGTTTTCATCGTGCTGTGTCCAACGATCGATGTGATGTGAGGCTCATTTATCATTTGTAGGATGCAAAGGTAGGCTAAGATTAGTACTTTTCATTGGGCTTTGTGCTGAAGCTGGTACTCTTCTCTATTGCACTTAGGTTTTTTTCTGTTCGGTTGCTCACTGGATCAGTGCTCGAGGCATGTTACATTACAATTTTTGGGGATTGCAATGACGCCTAGTGTGTACTGAGAGGCGAAGACCGAGGTTCTTTCTGATGCCTTCGTGCGTTATTGAGTGCGCAGCGGAAGTGTGTGGGTTGATGACCCATAAGCTGAGGATCTTTTTGTACAATTCTACCTGGTCAAGAGAATTGCTCCTTCTCGATGTGACTCCGCCTTAGCTGCATGTGCCTAGACGTTGTCGTGACCATGCCATTGTCGATCATTTTTCTGGTTTTAGTGTTGGTATTTACGAGTGTTGGGGAAATTGTCGGCTTCCCTACTAATAAAGTACCCTTTACTCTGCATTTATTCTCTGGGTGTTGTGCTCTCGAGGTGTGTTCATAGTCCTTGAGATGCGCTCCCTGAGATTGTGTCACACTAAAACAGATGGGCGGTTAGGGCTGGGCCGCCCAAAGGCATAAGCGGTTAAGGACTAGCCGCTCAAGCCAACCGACCTACTACAGTGATCGATGAAAGCCCAGTCAACGGTCAGAATGGTTTTGACCAAACTGCTGACCCAAATCGACATAAAATTGTTGACCGAAGGGTCAACTGGCATAAGCGGTCATGACTTGACCTCTCAACCCAACGGAAAGGATGAACGGTTCGAGATGGACCACTCAGGGGGGATGAGTGGTCTATCGAACGACCACTCAACCTCAAACAGACACAAGATAAGCGGTCCGAAGACAGTCGCCCATACACATGAATGGTCTCTGGTGTGACCGTTCAAGCTTCACGGCGAGCAAACCCAGGGGTTCGTCCGATCGTGGCCTTTCCACGCCCCATTCATCCTGAAATGAAGGGGATACAGCCACAACCTCCCTAGCAATCACATAGACTCCAACTGGAGTCAAAACGACACACGAATCGCAATAAATGGGCGATTCTAACGAAATCACCCAAAAAGGGTTTCTGGACTTCGCGGAGCCGTACCGGTCAAACGGGAACACCAATCACCGCGAAACAGATATCAGTAGAATGCTGACGTTCCCAGGAGTCCATTGACTCCAGCTGATCTAAAAATTGTCACCATTTTTCGGCGAACCCTATGAACTATGAAAAACCCAAATGAGTCCAAACTGGCCCGTTCTCACACCAAAAAGCGTAAAACTGAAGGGAAATGGCACAGGGGAGTGGGCGATCCGTATCTCAACATCCACCGAAGAAACTACCCTCCGAAGTGACTAATCCATGCTGAAAACGTCAATACATGAACCGCGTCGATCTCGGAATCCACCGAGGGATCGCACCCGCCACGCTCCAACCGCTGCTCCAACCTGCGAACCGATAACCCCCAGCATGTCTGCGCCTTGGCCAGCTCTGCATGGTCGCGCCCCGTGTCGAACGGTCGAGAAACGAGAGAAAATGGATTGAGAGAACGTAATGTTGAAAATGAGCAAGAGAGATAGTGGAGTTGAATTTATAGAACGAAATTAGGAATATTCCTAATTTCTGAAAATCCTGATTTTGGAGCCACAGCTGATATAACATCATTGGAGTTGGGGGCATTAGGAGAGAGCTCCGCTCTGACTGGGGCTTCAGAACTGAGAGCTGAAATAGACCCAGCTAGGGGCTCTGCCTTTGTTCCGACTGCCGTGATGACCGTCGCATCTGAACCCGCGGTCCACTCAGTGCAAGCAAGAGAATCGAAGTTTTTACCGCCTCCGACAGCTATTCCGGAAGCAGCTCCTGCAGACTCAACAACGGAGGAGGTAGCAGCTCAAGAGGATGGTGCTAAGGAGATCAATCCACCTCCAACAGTTGCCCCAAAGACAGCTCTTGAAGATCCAGCAATAGAGAAGGCAGCAGAGTAGGAGGAAGTTATTGAAGAAATCAATCCCCCTACCCCGGCTACCCAAGAAGCAGCTCACATGGAGTTGGCGGTGGAGAAGGCATCAGCTCAGGAAGAGGTTGTTGTAGCCATCAGCTCACCTCCCCCTGCAACTATCCCATCCTCATCTTCCACGCTGGACATTGGCCTGTGGACAGACATTGATAATGAGGTGACCTTTGATGTGGCTCCAACTGCTTCCTTCTGCTTCACCTCATCAGAAGATTTCATGTGGCAGAACTTGGAGATGCTGCGCCGAGTGGTGGATTCTCGACCGGCATTAACTTACTTGCAATTGAAGGAGGTGGCCAACCGCCTAACAGCTGGACTACAAGCACTGGGATGCCCTTTGGAGACATGGACCCAGCGTGTACTGTTATTGTTGAAATTTATAAATCGTCGGGACTTCTTAGGGCGTGTTGTAACTGATAGGTTGGCAGCCCTTAAGTTGCAGTGGGCAGACTGTCAGTCTGGGCTAGGAGAAATGAACTCAAATCTCCAGGAGCATAAAGCCAGGCTGGAGGCCCTGTCAAATCGGGCACAATCCGTGCGCAACCGAGTGGATGAGCTGGAGGCAGAACTTAGTGCTCTCCAGGCTGAACTTCCGCAAGTGGAGGCTGCCCACTCTCAAACTGCTGAAGAGGTGGCCTTGTTGGAGGGACAAGTGGCATCGCTTCAGGATGAATCAGTTCATCTTCAGGAAGAGGAGGCCCGCCTTCACGAGTTAGGAGCAGCTCCGTATGTCAGCCTTTGATGCTACATCGGGTTATCAGGACCCGGAGCTCTGGGTCGTTACAGTTGGTATCAGAGCGATGTTGAGGAAACGTGTAAGGAATCGAAATTGCATAGGTATTGTCCAGAATTAGTCCAATTACACTGTCCATTGCTGGCTTAGGATGTTTTCCTTGTGATTAATGAATTTTTCTGCCTATTATCTATTTGCTAGTCATTTCAAGATGCCGCCTTGGCGTCAGAGAGTCCCGGTTCCTCAGAAAGTGAGTAGCTTTTCGCAAGATATCCCTGCTCCAGCTCCCGTTGTTCCAGCTCAAGAGGATGCGCCTGGTAGTCATGGGCGTGCATTAAAGGAGTTTTTACTATTTCATCCACCGACATTTGAAGGCCAAACTGACCCAGATGCCGCCAGAATATGGTTGGACACCACCGAGCGCGTGTTTCGTTCTATGGAATGCGCGAAAGATGAAAAAGTGATGCTCGGTACCTTTCAGCTCCAGGGCGCGGCATTGACCTGGTGGAATACCGAGTGGGAGGTTTCTTTTCAATCTCGCCCACTCCACCAGATCTCATGGACTGAGTTCGTCGCTACCTTCGAACTCTCTTTCTGCCCGGCTTATCTCCGCATGGATAAAATACACCAATTTTTACAGCTTGTCCAGGGAGGGATGTCGGTGCTCGAATATCGGAACAGATTCATGGAATTGGGCCTTTATGCACCCCACATTCTTGCAAATGAGGCATTGAAGATAGAGCAATTTCTTCGAGGCCTCCGTGCTAAGTTGAGGCAGCCGCTGATTGTTGCCCGTGTTACCAATATGACTGAAGTATATCAGGCTGCAGCAGCTTTGGAATTGGGTTTGGCAAGATCCGTGGTTCCTTCTCAGCCAGTGTCGGTCCAGCCGACAGCTCAACTTCCTTCGGGTTATCTGCCTCATGTTCCAGGATTTCCTTCTACCACTCCAGCAGCTAGTGATGTTGCTTCTTCTGGAAAGTCCCAGTTTCGAAGATTCAATAACAAGAAAAGACTTAAGAAGCGATTTGACCAGCAGGCTTCATCTGATGCTACCCAGCAGTCAGCCCCTTCGTTCTAGCAGCGACAGACTTCTATAAAAAGCCAATTAAAAGTAAACTAAAAGGACACAAATACAAAAATAAAATGTTAGTGCCCGGTGTCGATTCCCATCAAACTCTTAGAGTCTCGAATCTTGGACTTGATTTTGACATCAACAGGTACAGCAGTGGGCTTGCGTGGCGAATATGCCCAAGAGTAGTTCAAGTCCGTCACTGATAATACCGGCCTATTGCTTGGCCACAATGTAGGCAGAATCTTGTCTGCAATTGCATCAACTGTCTGGACTGTGGAGATACTTTTCACTTTGACTACCCGGCCCTGAAAGGGAAACTTAAAGGCATTGGTGGGCAGTCGAGGGCACTGCATTCAAACTGTCAATCCATGGACGACCAAGAATCACCTTGAACATTGGGTCTATGTCCAATACATAAAACTCCACGTCTATTTTTAAGGGTCCTAGCTCGGCCTGGACTGTCACAACCCCATGGCAAGCTCTCCTGGAGTTATCGTAGGCTGCAATCGTTGTCGGTGTTGGCCGTAGCATATCCTCAGAAATATTACAGGCACGTAACGTGCTCAAGGGACAGAAATTAATGGAAGCTCTGGTGTCCACAAGAGCTGACTCGACTGCCACCTTATTTAAGGTAATAGAAATGCACAGTGGCATCCGACGTGCCTCTGGGGGTGCTAATTTTGATTCAAAAAATGAAATGGAGGGTCCCCTCATAATAGTAGCCAACACTGACGTCAAACTATCCAACGCCACGTCCTCGCTCACCATGACTTTCTGTAGAAATGCCCTCAGGGTATCCTGATGGAGCGTGGACCTTTTTATCAACTCCAGTACCGATATCTTCACTGGCATCCGGTCCAAATATTGTAGCAAATCATACTTCAAGCCGAGCATGGGGTCGGCCTCTTCTGTCTCAGCTGTTGTAGAGGGAATTGGAGGAATAGGTGCAGGTGCACCGGTAGAAGGGTAGTTTCTCTGAAAGAGGCGCCTGCTCCTCAGGGCAAGATTTTACGCCGGCACGGCGACGGACGGACTCTCGATCGGCCAGGTAGGATTAGTGGGGGGAGGGGTAATGGGGGAGATGATGGAGGGGGTAGGCTTGGCAGGCCCTGGCAGAGGGGTGATTGGGGAAGGGTTCAGTAATGATTTTGACCGCATTTTTGGGGTTTAAATGGGTCCTCTCGGTGCTAGAGAGGTAGGGGACTAGTTTTCCCTTATTTTCCCCTTCACGTGGGTGTGAATGGGGCGTGGAATGGAGTTTTTGGGGTGACTCATCATTTTGGGGTTTCTGGGACAGAAAAGGTCCTAACAGGAGCCGCTTCTGTCTTAGGCGGCCCTCAGGGAGATTACTTTTCACTCGCATCACCATGTTTCGCTTGCGCGGTCTTACGATAGACCGTTTACCCTTGTGGGGCAGTCCGAGCCAGACCATCCTAGATGGCTGGGCAGCCTTGGGCAGACCGCCTTGGGATTGAGCGGCCATCTGGAGACCGCTTCTTGGTTACTATATTATCGATAGGTTTTACGGCCCATCGTATGACCGTTTCACTTCTGTGAGGCGTAGTGGCCGACCGTTTATCCCATGTGGCCAGCGTAACCCCCGAGGTGTTTGTGACCGTTGGGTTTTTGACCGTTGTACAGTGTTGGGACTACACGGTCAGGGCATGACCATCTAGTTCCTTTGAAAAGTCCCAAGCTGGACCGTTTGGATCTTCAACGGTCCCAAGAGAACCGTTTGGTTTTTGTGCCGTTGGGTGACTGGACGGCCCCAAGGGGGACCGTTCATTTCCTCAAACGGCCTATCATTGGACCGTTTGGGTCCTGAACGGTCTAAGGAGACCGTTTGGTTTCTCGTTCAGTCCAAAGATGGAACGGTCCCTTGGGGGCCGTTCACTTCCTGGAGCAGTCCAAGGAGGGGCCGTGTATATCTTACACGGCCCAGTGAGAACCGTTTATATGTTATGGGTGGGGCGGTTGGTAGATGGCCGTTCCAGACTGTCAAATGGCCTGTGGAGAACCGTTTGAGTTCTGAGGCGGCCTATCGTCCGACCGTGTACCCATGGACGGCCCAAGGTGGACCATTCTTGTCTTGGATGACCCAGGGAGGACCGTCCCATAACTTTTGAGATTTCTACGCTAGTTCTAGCATTGGGTTAGACCCTGGTCGACCCGGTTGTGACCGAGTGGTCGACCTTCGTGTTGGAGGAACACGGTGCTATGGATTCAACGGGGGGGTGAATGAATCTATTTTTATAATTGAGTAATTCTGCCAAAATTAAAACATAATAAACACTCACCTGATGGGCCTGCGCCGTACGTGCTGGTGGATCTAGGAGGGAGAATTCTGGCCTGGGAGAGGAGGCCAGTGATTGCCTGCAACATGGTTGCATGCTGGCTAGACATCTCCTCTCAGAATTGTCGCTGCATCTGCCGTTGCAAATCAGACATCTCCGATTGGACGATGTCTCTAACGTCACTAGCAGAAGTACTGGGGCCAGATGGAGGTATACTGAAGGCACTGCTACTAGTTTGGGTAGAGCCTGAACTCGCACACGATGATATCACCGCGCTAGAGTCCAGGCTCTCCCCAAAACCATATAGTCAGCCTTTCTTCGGTATGCCAGCTGTTGCCACCCATTCTACAGGATCCAACTCCGGCTGCTGCGCGTCTCCCTCCTCGTACTTCTCTACTATATGTTTCCTACAAATTGAATAAAATAACTAGCCAATTTCATATGAATCAATCCGATTTAAATGAACGGTAGAAGTTGCATATGTAGATAAACTTACCACTATTGACTGAGCTCTCTCACTCACAAATTGATTTGTCCCCTTCTTTTTGTGTGTTCCGTAGAACACCTCGAGGAACGACGGAGCTCGATTAAGCTCCCCAGCCTGTTATACAATTCATAGTAAAAAAATGTCATATATATATTAATAAAATGTAAGTAGATAAATTGAAACATTACTTACCATTTTTTGTTTATGAGCTGCGAAAGAGATGGACCCACCAGTATGCAAATTTACGCCTGGTTATGATGCCCTATTTGCTTTGGCTTTTTGGGACTTTTCTATCCACTCGGGTGAGGCAAATTTGTCGCATGCTATGTCCCAATCCTCCTTTCTCATCCATAGAGGGCGGTGCTCCTTCCACAGCTGTCAGTCTTCACTCCCACCAACCTTTTTTTGAGCCATTTTATAAACTACATGTACTTTCTTTTGGTAGTTTGTCTGTACATGAGACTCCCAGGCAGAACGATAGTGTGCTGCGTTATGTCCACTCGTGAATCGATAACTCCGCTGTAAATAAAATAAGTTTCACAGTTAGCATACTATTGTGAATTAAGTTTTAGTTCTCTTCTTAAGGTTACGAACCTGCAGTTGCACAATGGCTTGGTGAAAATGTTAGCAACCTGATTCTCTGATTTAACAAAGTGTAGCTTAAAGTTTTTCTTAATAACACCATCTCTAATAAAGTGATGTCTTATTTCAATGTGCTTAGTCCTAGAGTGCAAGATTAAATTTTTTACAAGGTTAGTTGCACTCGTGTTATCACACATAATTGAGACACATCTAAGATCTATCAAATAGTCTTGAAGTTGGAGTTTGATCCATAGCACTTGGGTGCTGCAACTCCCCACAGCGACATATTCTGCCTCTGCAGTAGAGAGGGCAACTGAGTGCTATTTCTTGGAAGCCCAAGAAACCAAACACCTGCCCAGAAATTGACAGTAACCACTCATGCTCTTGTGATCCAGCTTGCAACATGCATAATCTGCATCTGAGTATGAAATGAGAGATAGTTTGCAAGATGTAGGATACCACAATCCCAATTCTTGAGTGCCAGCAAGGTATCTAAAGATACGCTTGAAAGCAGTCAAGTGAGATTCTCTATGACAAGACTAGAACCTAACACAAAGGCATACGCAAAACTAGATGTCTGGTCTAGATATAGTTAAATAGAGTAATGAACCAATCATACCTCTGTACTACTTTGCATCCACAAGTATACCTTTTTCATCCGCATCTAGTGATGTGTTGGTTCCCATAGGAGTTGCTATAGGTTTATAGTTTTCCATGTCAAATCTTTTCAGCAGCTCCTTGATGTATTTGGCTTGACTGATGAAGCATCCTTCGTCACTTTGATTGATCTGCAAGCCAAGAAAAAATTGAAGCTCACCCATTAGGCTCATCTCAAACTCACTAGTCATAAGCTTAGCAAAATCCTCACACATTTGAGGTTTAGTGGATCCGAACACAATATCATCAACATAAATCTAAACTAATAAGATATCTTTACCTTGTCTCTTTGTGAAGAGTGTCTGGTCTACATTACCTCTTGTGTACCCCTTTTCAATGAGGAATGAGCTTAGCCTGTCATATCAAGCTCTGGGTGCCTGCTTTAAGTCATAAAGAGTCCTGTCCAACTTATATACATGATCCTCATGATGAGAGCCTTCCTCAGGGATTCTTGGAGGACCCACCTAGGGTCACCTCTATATAGGGGAGAGAGGTGTCCGCCCCTCCTCTCCCATCCGTTGTTATTGAGGGGGCTCAACCCTCCCCTTCTGATTCTTCCTCATAAAACTCGGCCGATCAAATTCTTCAAATGATGGCCCAGTTAGATCCAACTCAGCTTAACATCCTTTGTCAAGCTCTGTAGGGCCCGGATGCCCCGTCTTCAGTTCCTTCTCATGGCACATCTACTGCCACCACTCCATCTCCAATTGTTAGGTTAGGGGCCATTTCTACTGCGCCCATCGATCTCACTCTGGTCCATCCCCAGACTCTCCGATTTCCCAATTTGGAAGCGGGCCAGGCTTCTACCTCAGCCCATCAGCCTCTGGATAAGGGGAAGACCTAGATCCTCTCGTCATCTTATTCTGATCCTTATACCACTGTCTCTCCAGCGCCGCAGGCCCTCGTGGCCCCGGTCGATTTTGCTCGTCTTCAAGTAGGGCTGCCCAGCTCGCTCATGCCGATATGGCCCCTTCCTTAGCCCATTATCCTTCCTATGGGCTTCCCCCTCCATCGGTTTATCCTTCGGCCCCTTACACCAGGCCTGTTCTCCCAGTTTTGCCTCCTCCTTCTCGGGAATGGGAACTTCTCGATAAGTGGGCTGCCATGCAGTAGCAAATTGACCCCCTTCATAAACAGGTCGGCCCACAGTCCCTCGCTGACATCCCCGTTCCTAATTTTCGGGACATCCGCTTCCTACCTCAGTCCGAGCTCCCCACGTACCAAAAGTACGATGGGAATGGCAACCCATTCACTCACATAAGGGAGTTCTTGCACGAATCGACGTCATTCCAGCATGACAATCGCCTCATGGTGTATCTCTTTTGCCAGTCATTGGACGGGGTTGCACTAGAATGGTTCTATACTCTACCGTTGGAGGAGGCAGAGAGCTTTAAAGTTGTTAAGTAGAAGTTTATCCAAAGATTTCAAGACCGGGTGGGCCCGGAGTATTCCTTCGCAGACTTAGTGGCCGAAAAGATGAAGGTTGATGAAGATTTTGCAACTTATGCAGATAGATGGAGGCAGATGGCCTCCCATGTGCACCCAGGGGATACAAGCTGGGCCCCGTATTCAACAGGTCTGACTTAACGCCATATGAGGAAGCGGCAGTAAAATCCCATGAGTATCTCGAGCCAAGCCATCCTTTGGAGCATAGCCCACCCTATGAGGGAGTCACACCAACTAAGGGCGGCGCGGGCAGGAGGAACTTATACTGGGAAAGCAGACATTTGGAGTTCGACAACGCTCGCCCTCGGCTCGATTCGAGATCACGTCTTTGGGAGAAAGATCGTGGGTCCGTGGAGCGTCAACGCCCTCGACCGATGACACAGTTGCTCGATGAAGTCGAGTTTTTCGCGCCCCAAGAGGATTGATGGGGACATCAGGCGACGTACACCTACGGAGGTTCCGGTAGCCCGCCAGCAGATGATCCAGCCAGCCATCAGTAGCATTTGCATTATTCCATTTCCAGTTCAGTACAAACATTTTTAAATTTGAGTCTATTTAAGTTCTGTAAGCCTTAATGGGCCAGTTATATAAGGCCTAAAGGGCCAGTGTTGAGATTAGCTTGGTTATTAGTCATTAGTAGCTTATAGTCACCACTCAGGATAGCAGAGTCAATTCACAATTGTAATGGATATTTATGAAGTTTTCCACCCTTGGCCTCTCCCTATAAATAGGGCCCAGGGGTCATTGGTAGAAGGATAATGAAATTTTGAAGAAATTGAGTTTGAAAGATTTAGTTGAGTTCCTCTCTCCCCTCTCTCTCTCTCTCCCTTACGTCCACTCTCTCTCTCTCTTCTTTCTCTCTCTCCACCTAGGGAATCCTGCCCCCCTCTCTCTCCTCTCTCTTGGCCGTGGCCAACTCACCCCCTTCCCCTCTTTCCTCTTGCCACTCCAGCCTCCCCAAATATCCCTCCCAAGCTTAGATTCTATCCTTCCCTTATTTCCCTCCCTAATCCTAGGGAATCTAGCAACCTTCATCCTCTTTCTCTTATCCCTTTCCTAATCCCCCTCCAAATCAAATCCCATCCCTCCAATTCCTCCCCAATATCCCTCCTAGAGATCTAATCCCCCTACATTCCCTCCACCAAAAATCAAAAGAAAGAAAAAAATACCTAACACTAAATCCCACCCCCTCCACTTAGAAAATCAAGAGATAGAAGGGCGTGAGGTTACTAGTTCAGTTCAAGACGAACAGGAATTAGGGTTAACTTCCAGCCCTGAATTCGAAGTCTAGGAGCACTATCAGAGGTAGGTCATCTCATGAAAGGCTTAAATTGAATGTCATGAACAAAAGCCCTCTGGTTTCAATTGATTTCATGTACTATACACCATGAATTTCATGTTTATTGGGACTATGCATCTAGTGTATTATTCATGCATAATTTATTAGCCCTAACTAAACAAAAAAGAATTCTCTTGTCATTATACATAAATCTCATGCATATTGTTGACCTATACTCACTCTATCATGCTATATAGTTTAAGTATGTTGATTTCTAGGCATGATATGCTATTGTTTAGCGTGTAGTTACGAATAATTAGTTTTCCTGTCAGCCGAAACTAAAAGGCCTAATATTAGACCATCAGACATTACTTCACGGCCCAACGATAGACCGCTTGTCAAGGTAGGCGGCCAATCGCTAGACCATTTGATTTTCTGCAATCTGATTCTTATGGTAACCTTAAGTGAACCTACGATAGACCATTTAGCCCCTACAAACGGCCTTAAATTAGACCGTTTACGATTTCTGAATTCTGTATTAAACTTAACCCAAAACTTAATGCAGGATAACCCAAGTTATTGCATGCTAAGCCTAGTTAAATAGGTTTTACACCTGTTAAAATGATATTCTCATAGACTGGATTATCTGAATTAATTATTTTAGTAGACTTTCATGAACTTAGAACTTATTTTAAACTTATGATAATTTCATGCCAAAATCATATACTTTGTAATCAACCTAGATTTGTATATGATTTATGGACTGGTTTAGTGTTTTAATCACGGCTCAATCATAGTCTCTTCTCATCTCAGAGTCATCTTTCTTAGGTACATGGTGATGCAGGATGGACACGCGACCTGGGACTCTAGCTCACAGGTGTCCCAAGCGAGGGATGCGTGGGACTGTCCGTGGTTGAGAAACCGACAATGAGTCTCGGGTATTGGCTTTTCCGTGCTTATACTCGGAGTGAGTCACGGGACGGGTCTCTCTCTCCCTCTCACAGCAGTGATAAAATATACGAGCTGGTTATTGGCGTGGGCTTGGGAAGAAGGGGGGGAGGGGGTTCTTACTTAACTGCTAAGAATCTGGGTCTGTTAAAAATGATTGCGGGGTTCCCGAGGTGCATCCTCTGGAAGTTTTCTTTACTTGTTGAGGGGTTTTGCATCGAGAAGAGTTTCTACTTTTGGATCTTTCAAATTTTCAATAGATACAGCATGGGCGTTTGAGTCACAGAGGCGGAGGGAAGGGGGGGAGGGAGGATGGGTTCATAGTCTAGTAGTCTTCTAGCCTCATCTGTGAACGGCATGCTTTGCGAAAGGTAGCTCCTTTTTGTTTTCCCTTTTCTTCCTCTGTTCTGCTCTGCTCTGCTTTTTTTTTGTTTGTTTTGGTTTTCCTTTTTGGGGTTCTGGGGAGCTACAATTAAGATTCGCAAAGATGGGGCCGACGTCCCTACCACCCGGCTTTCGGTTCCACCCAACTGATGAAGAGCTGGTGGGATACTACTTGAAGAGAAAGGTGGAGGGACAGGAGATCGAGCTTGAAGTGATTCCGGTGATTGATCTGTACAAGTTCGATCCATGGGAGCTGCCTGGTACACACACACACTACTTCTCTGTAGTGTGGGGATATGTGAAAGAGATGCTCTTGTTTCAAAATCTCAAGAGTCCTGCATTCTCTCATTGCGATCTTGTGTGTGTTGCAGATAAGTCATTCCTCCCACAAAGGGACCAGGAATGGTTCTTCTTCTGTCCAAGGGACAAAAAGTATCCGAATGGCTCTCGCACAAACAGGGCCACCAGATCCGGCTACTGGAAGGCCACCGGCAAAGACCGTAAGGTCACCTGCTGCTGCCAATCTGTTGTTACTGCACTGAGGAAGACCCTCGTTTTTTACCGTGGGAGGGCCCCCGCCGGTGATCGAACCGATTGGGTGATGCATGAGTACCGCCTCTGCGAAGAGATTTCTCCCGGAATTACCAACTTTGTGGTGAGTTTAGTTACACCGCTGCACTGCTCTTTCTTCCCTCTTGTTCTAGGAGGAGGATTGTTTCAAGTGTTTTGGGTCAGTGCCATTTTATCTTATCATCACCATCACCTTCTTCGGGGTTTGTTTGTTTTTTTGTTTGTTTATGTAAAATATTAAAACATGAATTAAAGTAAATTCACAAGTGTATAAAAGTTACAACAAAATAAATAAGAAAATACAATGGACAAGTCTAACGAAGGAAAACTAATGCTACATAAGAGGGGAATGAGAGAACCTATCTACGTAACTATGCCTATTGCCTATTAGGGAGAGAATTGCCTCCCATACCTTCCTTTTATAGGCTTCCAAAAAAACATTATTTATCATGTGAACACTTCAAGCACACAATCTTATATCTTTCTTTGTTTGGTCGACTGTGTGAAAACCAAAGCCTTTGCTGCGACCGCCGGTGCGAACCCATTTGAATGAAGCCCGCAGTGTGGAGAACCTAGCCGACCAAGTGGAGAAGCCAGCTCGATTGCATTTGATTGCATTTGAATGCCCTGTGCATTGTCGACTGCATGTTTTCTTGGACCCACAAAGAGCCCGCCAAACTCGTCGAAGCTACTGCTGAACACCACCTTGTGGACCCAGCGCTGAAGCTTTAGTGGAACCTACCGAACCTGGCCGCGTTTGAAGCCTGGGCGTGGAAGGCTTGTTTGAAGTGGCCTAGCCGACGTGAAAAGCTTTGGAGGCACTTCCTGTTACTGTTGCCTTTTGAAGCTTTGTTTAGCCTTCTTTATGTGTGAATGGGTTTGGCCATGTTGAGTGTTTGCTGGCTGACTTGGTGGACCCGCCAGCTGGTGTGAAGTGCCATGTGTCCACATGCATGGCCACCTTGGTAACTTGCGTTGAAGACTTATTGTAAAGCCCGAACCTGCCTGTTGCTGCAAAGGATATGGCTCGTGTGAAGAGAGCCCAGCGTGGACCCCTTGTTGCCTTAGTGAAAGTCTCCATGTTGAAGGCTTTTGGGAGCCCTTCTTGCTGCCTTGATGATACTCCACGTCTGCATGTTGTTTGAATTTGTTTGTGCATGTGTTGTTTGAAGGAGCCACCTGCCACCTTGAAGTCACGTAAAGTCTTAATGTTCAAATTTGTATATATATACATGGCCTTTGCATGCATGCCAACCAACGTGATGAAGACCTCCTGCCAAAGTGTAAAGACTTGGCCAACCCATTTGAATGTTGTGCAGGCTTTGGCCACTTTATCTTGTCATCAAGTTGCCCATGAGAGTCAAGGATTTTTGTAATGACTCAAGATCCAAATACCAAGGAGAACCCTAATATTCCTTAGATCTTGGCCTACTGCCCGTGGGCTAGGGGCTCGGAAGGGCTAAAAGGGGTGGTATGGGACTGTATAGGAATCTAAATCATTGCAACCAACAACATTTAACATAATTAAGTGCTCAAAATAAACTACCACAGCTCTTAACAAATTACACAGTTCATTAATTACATAGTCTAGAAGTCACATGTCCATTCATAAGTGCAGAAAATAAAGGGTACAAGACTATGGGGCATACCCCACCTTGGCCAACTAGAGTAATCTACTGACCATCGGCACACGCGCCGCCTTCGAGGTACTGCGAGTGAGCCACACCTCACCTAAAAACAAAGGGGGTGAGGCTCGTCTCATCGGCTCAGTAGGGGTCCCGTGGATCCCCCACCTCAAACGACAAGTATGGAAAGCTAAAATAGTAGTACAGAATAATAACAATAATAAAAAGGTAGAATTTAATAAATAAAGGGTGGAGCTATACTAAGTAGATATTAAAGCCATAAATAACAACCACAAGGAAAATCACACAAGCCACCGCATAAGAAACCATCGGCTGCCCTAACACAAGCCACCGCATAAGAAACCCAAGGTCGCTACACTCGAGTGACAAGAGCACTGCTCACTAGAAGCAAGGCCGGATGCATCCCGTGACGACTTACACCATAGCTCTAGCTGTCTCCCTAATCGCCCCAGGCAGACATTGAGACACCATACATGGAACACAGACAAGGCTCTAGTTGGGACCGTGCTCGTCAGCACGCTTCCAAAGTCCCCGACCATGTGTGCACACACTGATTGACTACACTACATCAAGCCCTCTAGCTAGTTTTTCTCCTGGCCCGGACTCGAGCCGCTACATTGGGAGGCCCTACGGTGAACCAGCCTAAAAATTGCCTCTCTTGGGTCTAGCTCTCCACCACTCCTGGGTGGGTAGGCACACGTGTGCCCAGGCAAGCTATGACTAGTGGTAAGATCACTTTAAGTGGAGAACCTACTATAAAATCAACAACACCTAACCAACCATAGACATACAAGGGTTAAAGGATGGTGTGAGGGTATACAAGAAGCTAAAATAACTATAGAGATAGCATAATAAACAACTAAATAATAATGCAAGAAATTAAATAAATAATTAAACTGCTACAAGGTCTAGTGTATCTCATGTCCAAAAATAAGTGCAGTCAACAGAAAGAAAAGTACAAGTACACGGGGCATACCCCATCTCTGGCAACTGGCAGCTAACACTCGACGAATGGACCACGAGGAACCTTAGACATGCCTCTCGATGATCCCTCCTCACCTGAAAACACAAGGGTGAGCCTCATTTCTTAGGCTCAGTAGGGATCCCACGGACCCCCACCTCGCACGAAAGAAACAAGGCAAAAGGCGTGAGCAAGCACGGAAGGTGACGCTACCTAGCAAAAGTACAGTAGAACCAACAAGCAATAATAAAAAATAGAAAAGCTATCTACACTAACAGTACCATACAAACTAACCTCGGTCTGACAAACACAAGTCCGCAGTTGCCAGGAGACAGAAGCTCTATCCACTAGAAGAAAGACTGATCGCATCCCCTGACGTCTTACACCTCGCCCAAGTGTCTCCCTATTCACCCTAGGCAAAAATTGAGAGACCATCAACAAGTACCATGAGCAAGGACTGGTTAGGGCCGCGCTTGTCAGTGCGGGTCCAACACCCCCAACCATGTGTGCACACCTAGGTCAGGCCCTCCAGCTGGTTCCTTCCCCGAAGCTTGGACTCAGCTACGCATGGGGGCCCTACGACAACTAGCTTAACAACCGTCTCACTCGGGCCACGCTCTCCACCACTCCTGAGTGGGTCCACACCTATGTGCACAGGAAATGTACGACCAGTGGATAGGTCACTGGACGTGAAACTCGACTCACGAAAATCACCAGTCAAAAGAAAATAGAGCGACGGTCCACTCAAGACTACCCCTCAGCCTAGTGGTCCTCTCTAGACTGCAAGGTAAGCCTAGCAGTCTCCTCTGGGATCGCAAGGCCTAGCCTGTAGCACCCGTAGTTTAGTGGATCCTTAATGGTGCAGATCTAAGATTCGTCCAGTGAATTTTGACTATTTTTAAGAATTTTTTGGCTATTTTTAGGTGATTATTTGAAGAGTCATTAGGGAACTATCACAGTTCGGGAAAATACTGCATCCAGCCACCTAAACTGACCAATCCAGAAACCACCGACACATAAACACCACCCTAGAACACAAACCTAAGACAGACCAACACACGAATAGACACAGAACAGAACACCGAACAATGCAGAATAGAACACTGGCTATCACAGCCACAATAGGACTATAACGCACCACCATAGGGGCGTTACCTGCTCTGACATGCCAAGGGTGGGGCGTCAGGGCAACCAGGCCTAAAGCTACAACTCGGACCACGTAATGCACCAAGCAGGCGCGCTACACCACCTAACGCACCAAGAGAGGGGCGTCAGGGCCAACGGGCCTAAAGCCTAACATGAATAATGTAACGCACTAGTCCAGGGGCATCACACAACCTAACGCACAAGGGGAGGTCCGTCAGGGCTAACTGATCGACATGGTCTTTGAGACGAACACGATCTTCAAAGAACTGACAGCCACGATCCTTGGAAACCACCAGAACATAACGCACCACCATAGGGGAGTTACAGTCATGTGACGGTCCAGTATTGGTCCGTCACATGACCCCAGCCTCGAATGACCCGAAACGACCAACGATTATGGCGGTCTATCATAGGACCGTCACACAGTGTGACGGTCTCTGGTACGACTGTTACACCAAACCGACAAGCAAAACAGTGGAACGGCGCAAATTCCAGAAAGTGACTAATTTCTCAAAAATGCTAGAAATAGCATTATATGAGGGCTAGGTCATCATGTTTCTTCAGAGGGACATGATGATAAAACAGTGTATAGAATTTTTAGGGTACAACCTGTTCGGTTGTCTTGAGGGAATCCAAGGCTAGCGTAGACTTATAGAGGTCTCTATAATGAAATCACCAGTCCGAAGGAACAGAACGTCCCGAGGAGGGTTTAATCATCACGGAGAGTTGAGGGTAAACGAAATAAATCAAAACTGGGACTCCATCTACGGATGCGAGATAGGAGTGCCAAGAACCCACGGTTAAGGGTTGAAAAATTGAGAAAATCAAACGGTCAGGAACAAATGGCGTCCTTCTTGACCGACGCTATTTAAATTGGAGTCTATCATGGAAGACGGATCATCATGGTGAATTATTGCAATGACTCATAATATTGCCATTATCAAAAAGGGGGAGGCTGTTGAGTCCGTGTCCCTGTGGTTTTGATGATGTCAATCTCTTTGAGTCATTCTTTATATAACTTATGTGTTTTGATGATGCAAGCTCTGGATTTGATGAGTTCAAAGCCATATCTTTTTTGATTAATGATGAAAGGTCAAAGCACATGTTGCTGGCATTCAACTGGGTACATCATTTCATCAAATAGGGCATACATAGTCATTTCATCAAATAGGTTGGGCACAAGATATCTCCATTACATGAAGGTTAGTGCATATGCACAAGTTTGTATGAGAAAGTCAGTGCATATGCATTTGAAGTCAGAGCATGCTGGATAAAATCAGAACATCATTATCATAGTCAGTGCACATCTTTGTCTTTTGCTTGCCTGAACTTAAGCATGTTTTTCCTCTGTTCTGGTTTGTTGTCTATATGGAAGGGGGAGTTAGTGTGTGTCTGCATGAGGTCAGGGTATGTTGCTTTCAAATCTTTCTTCATCTCTGCTAATAGTCATATAGGTCCAAATTCATTCTGCCTTGCATATGTAATGTCGATGTGCTCAGCTCTACACTGAGAGGGTCAGTGCATACTATCATCTCACACGACTAAGGTCAGTGCAAGTGTGTCTTATGCTTGACTGAGGTCGGTGCAGATTCTTTATATATGCATACGAAGTCGGTGCATATTCTATCTTCACACTCATAAGGTCAGTGCACATTTTATCCTTGCGCATATTAGGTCTGTGTTACCTTGAAGTGTCATGCATCCAAGTCTGTGTTAGCACATTATGTCTTGCTTAACGGGGTCAGTGTTAGTATGCATGATCCTACACCTAAGTCTGTGCTTGCTGATTTTCACTCATACACAAGGTCTGTGTTAGTTGGTTTAGGTTGATTATAAAGTATGTGCACAGTCATGCATAATGTCAATTCAAGTCGGTGCATGTGTCAAGCCTTAGCATATACCAGGTCCAAGCTCATTTCAAGTCTTGCATAATGGGTCGGTGCTTGTTGTACTGTGTGCATACTAGGGTCAGTGCTAGTTGCATAACGGGTCAGCACTAGCCCGTCGCGCACTGTGAAGTGGATAGTTTATATAGAAAGGTTAGAAACCCTTGGGTTAAAATCTGAGATAAACACCCAATTTCATGGATATATATGATTAAACTTGAGATAATAGTTTGGATAAGAGTCCTGGATTGATGGAGACCGAGGTGGAGGCCTATCTCCCTCGAAAATGGTGCCAAATAGGAGTCCAATGAGCCCTGCGGTGAAGAAATAGGAGTTCGAAATCATTTGAAATTTGTTCTGAGAAAATGATCTATCGTGAGGCCGCAACTTGGAGAAAATGGTCATATGGGTGACCGCCACTTGACTGGGTCAAAGAAAGGGTCCAGAGATAGAAGGGAGCTGAGCCGGGGCAATCTAGGCACAAGAAGTGAGGTAGCGGTCTTAGGAAGACTGCCACTTGCAGGTGGCGGTCTTCCCTAGACCGCTACCTGAGTGAATTATTATTATTTTAAATAAGGATATGGTGGTCAACTTTTGACCACCACCTTAAGGTAGTGGTCAACAGTTGATTGCTACCTGAGGTAGCGGTCAATAGTTGACTGCTCTCTCAGGTGGCTAGTGAGCTATGCCCCAGACATCCGTTTGTCATCTGAACGGCCCGAAATGGACCCGAAAGCAGGGAAATTGAGGAAAAGTCTCCAAAACTTAACGGATTCAAAAAATGACCAAAAAATGGACTTGAAATAAGCTCAAGAATGACTCGACATTAATGGGTAATCTAGGGCATCACGAAAGGTGAATAAGAGAAATAACTCAACTTATTGGCTAAAAATGGGTGTCAATAAAGCGGTCGACCCCGGCAGATATCTGGTCGATGGAGGGGGGTGTTTACAATGAAGAAGCGGTCATCCCCAGTAGGCATGGGGTCGACGCAAGCAGTGTTTATGATGACGAGAGGATTGACCCCAATAGGCAGGGGGTCGACGCAGCAGAGATGTCGTTGACGTAGGGGTGACATAGCTCGATTTTGGGTAAATTGGTGGAAGAATGATCAAAGGCTCAATTCATCCGCAGAGTCCCATAGATTAAAAATGTTGTTGAGTTTGTCATAACTAGTTATTCAAGTTACGAATTATTGAGGGAGAGTTGATTACTCACTTTGTTTCCAACGTCCACAATATTAGAACCTTCATTAATTCTATCTTTATTGTTTATTCTTCGTGCAAGGTTCATACTCGAGCATGGGCATTATGCACTCCCGAGATGAACTCGGTCAGCTCTCGCACACCATAGCACAACATGGACTCCATTAAAGGTTAATCAACACAATGCATTCATTATAATTATTGATTTGTGACTAATTTTAACTCAGATTAAAGTAAGGAAAGTGAATTAACCAGAGAATTATGGGTAAATTTTGGTAACTTCTCCCCTTATTCTGAAGGTTATAGGGGGGAGAGAAATAGAGATCCTCCCATGGAAGAGTCTGAGACAGTCTCCTTAACTATCAGGTAAGTCGAGAATGGCGACCCCATGACCAGAATAGGTTGCGGAGGCTCCGAGGACTAGCCTACAAAGAGTTCTGTCGACCTGCGATTAGTAGTGCCTAGAGCTCCGAAACATAGATTCCTCATGTCGCCGAACAAATAGCTGTTATTATTCACCCTAGAGAAGGAGGGCTCCCCGGGGACCATACCACGAATAGATAAGTCCCTGGGCACCCTTAGTGATTTGGGGTGATCTGATCATCAAAAAGAAATCTAATGCAAACACACATCGGCAATCGATGCAATTGCTTCTAACAGAGTGTGTTGGATATATGTTGTTTTGATGATGTCTGACTCTAATTCATTACAAGTCTATTGAATTGATTCAACTATGCTTTAGTATGCATGATTAATGTTTTGATCATGAAATTTCATGTTATGCTCATCATGAAATAACTCTCTTGCATAAACGCTCAGCCAAGATGACTTATCGCTCAGCCAAGATGACTTGGGGAGTGGTATAATGGCAAGCAACAACAAAATCTACAGCAATAATGGCAGCTCAAATGAGAAAGCTTTCTACATGTTTGCTCTAAGGTGATAAGGGCCTTCTCCATGTTGATATGAGGCTGAAAATAAGAGGAAAGAACTTCAAAGGACAAGGGGCTTGCATATGATGGAACTCTGCTACAAAGGTTGCACAAAAATCGAGATAAATGGATGCACATAAATTGAGATAGGTGTTGAAAAGCTAACATAGGCAGGAGATGCAAAAAAGAAAGGAATTTAAAAGAGAAAGTCAAGTTGATTTCAATCAACAGTTGAACTAGACAAATTTGATCAAGTCAAAGTCTGCACAAGACAAGTCAACAATCAACATATGTCAGCCATCTCACAAGAAGAAGTCAACATGGTCAACCTAGTCACAAGGTAGTCTTCACAAGGGTGGTGTTGACCTTACAAAGCTATGGTGTCGACCTCACAGAGCAGAGGTGTTGACCTCACAAAGCTGAGGTGTTGACCTCACAAAGTTGAGGTGTCGACCTCATAGAGCTGTGGTGTTGACCTCATAGAGCAGTGGCATCGACCTCACAAAACAGCAGTGTCGACCTCACCAACTCTAGAAGCCATCCATCTGATGAAGTTTTCAAAGTGGTGTCGACCTCACTGTCTTAGCAGGTCAACCGCACACTCTTTCCAGAGGCCATTATGAAAGGGTTTTTTAAAGCAGTGTCGACACTACAGTTATAGCAGGTTGACCTCATGGTGTTTCCAGAAGCCGTTATAAACTAGGTTCTATGAAGCAGTGTCAACCTCACTGTCCCAGCAGGTTGACCTCACTGAAGGAAAACTTCCAAATACTCTGTCAGACCTATCTGTTCGTAAACCATATTGAGAGGATTAATGGTAGGCACAAACCTCCAAAAATGCCTCTTTTGAGGTCTGGAAGAGGCTCCCAGGTCAGAGACTCTGCCACTTAATTATGACAGCTCAAAACATCCTTTTTATAGATGATTTGGTCAGCCACCAAATCCAAAGATATCCTTCTGCCAGAGTTCTGCCTCTTTTGTCTTAGGAAAGGAGTGGCCAGGTGGATTGCACTTCACAATACACTGGACAAGAGCCAGTCCCCCTATCATAGGATCTCAAAAGGTCCACTCTCTCCTGCCACCATCCTACTCTAGGATTGATCTGAAAACCCTTGCAGTTCAAGCCAACTCTCAGTAGAGCATTCACCTCAAACCAAGAGAACATTTTGGAGGGAAAATAAGAACTCTCATCTACTCCCTTGTGACTGATGGATCTACTCAAGCACTGCTGAAAGAAGGTCATAATTCAAGAGTACATTTTAAATTTGAATCGTAGCCCAGGGTGAAGTTTATCAGGGTGCAGGAGATTTGCATAGGAGGTTTCAGGGTATGAATCCCCCTAGATTTAGTGGGTCTACCGACCCGGATGAGGTGGAGAATTGGGTTAAAGAGATAGAGAGGACTTTTAGGGTTATGCAATGTACCTATCAGGAAAATGTCTTGCTAACTACATATCAATTAGAGAGAGACGCGTGGGCTTGGTGGGTAGCTGTACAAGTGACATTAACAAATAATTAGATTTCGTGGAATGAATTTGTGGAGCTTTTCAATGAGAGATATTTTTCAGAGAGAGTTCGAGAAAAGAAGGCCGCCGAATTTGCATCTATGAAGCAAAGGAACCTGTCTGTAGCGGAGTATGAAGCCCAACTTTCTAGATTAGCCCATTATGCACCCCACCTAGTTAGTACGGAAAAGATGAAGGCTAAGAGGTTCTTGAATGGTTTGAGAGTTGAGTATATCTCACAGTTAGTGCCATTAGAAATTCAGGTGTATGTCGAGATGGTGAAGAAGGCCCAAGTGTTAGAAGATGCTATGGATATGACAGAGCGGATTTCAAGAAAGCTCATCAAGAAGGGAGGAGCAAATGGTTCCGAGAGTAGTGTGCCTACCAATGGGAAGAAGAGACCGAATGGAGGCAATGGGGGCCATAAAGACAAGAAGGGTAAGAAGGGAGACCAGCAGATCGTCCCTGTCAAGGAAAAGTGCAAGCATTGTGACAAAGGTGGGCATCGATCAGAGGATTGTCGGAGGAAGTAAGGAAAGTGCATCCATTGTAGAAGCGGAGACCACAAAATTGCTCGTTGTCCTCAGATGAAGGAGCAGGTGCTGCGTGATGGGCAACTGGATGAACCAAAGTAGCGAGGCAGGCTGCAAGCAATGGAAGGTACTTCTAAAACCTGCCTTAACTTCATTTTCATGCTTAGACATGGTGATTTTGTATATTAGCATGAATTAGAATTAGTCTTGTTAATTGGAGTCTTAGAAAGTGTATTTGGGAGTGGTAATCTTACCCCACTATTATTTTGGGAAGGATCGTGTGAATTTGGAGGACCAAATTCCTTAAAGTGGGGGAGGGTGTAGTATCCCGAATTTAAATATATCACTCGATGATTAAATATAAATTAAATAAGTCATCTCGAGAGTGAAGGACCGAACATTATGTTAAGATCTTTAACACTAATTTGTAAATATGCTGCCAAAATGACACCCTAAAATCATTAGGATGTTTCAAAATGACCTGTCAATACTAGTATAATACTAATAAATCTGAAGGGAGAGAGAGAGAGAGAGAGAGTTTTTTAGAACTTTTAGAAGGCTAAAATCATAGCTTATTAATTACCTCTGTTAATAGTATCCGAAGGAGTATTGTGGATATCAGGGCTATAGCTTGCTAATATGATGGCTTTGGGTTGTAACATCGAATACACAAGATTTTGGGGAGTCCTGAACAAAAAGGCTATATTGTAATCTATCCCAAAGGAAAAGAGGCATTAATCAGCACTTGAACAGGTAATTAGAGGGGGAAGGCGTAACATGCACCTTAGGATCTCCACAAATTCATTGGTCCACTGGAATAGAGTAGAGTGGGCTGTGCCAACTACATTGTGTCATTCATGGAACATGACCCACCAGCCCCTAATCACAAACTATTAGAAGGTTATCTCATCAGTCTATCTATCTACTCATCAATGAAAATAGCATTTGAAGATTTACTCATATGGAGATACACCTTTTGATCCTATAATGTAATGCACTATTCTTGTTCATCTGCCCCCCTTCTTTATTTTTATTTTTTATAGACGTTTTGGCTTGGCTCTCTATTTTTGCAGTGTTGCAAGTCCTAGAATTTGAAGGTGTCCTTGGAGCGGGCAGGGTTTGTGCGTATAGATGATCACATGAGGTATATCAATGGAGGGAAGGCAATGAGCATGGAGTCAAAGCATGGGAGGAAAAGGTCAGAAGAGTGAAGAGCAAGCATCTACCTTTTTGGTGGCTCAAGTTGCTCGGGGAAGTGATGAGTTGCTCTATGAAGATGAGTCACCTCCATGAGATGTATGAAATATGAGTGTGCTCACAAGGGGGGAGGTGACAAGGAAGGGGAAACAAAATCCATGAGATACTGGAGGGAACAAAAGACAAACTTAAGGACCCCAATGAAAATAAAGTCTTCAATCTATTCCTCCATGGATATGCAAAGCTCCCGGCCTATACCGAAACTGAAACGGGCCTTGCACCGTAGCAGGTCCGATATCAAAAGAAAAGAATTTTTTATTGGTTTCCGATCGAAACCGTCCAGTTTCAGACCGAAACCGTCCGATTTCAGATTGAAACCGACCGAAACCGTCCGGTTTCGGTCGAAATCAAACCTGCTCGCCCCAATTTTGGCCTTTTCTAACTGTTTTGAACCGGTTTCGGCCGAAACCAAAACCGATACGTATCGATTTCGGTCCTGGCCGAAACCGGTACTGCCATCCTTGGTCCTTGATGGAGGACCGGGGATAACTGCCGACCTCCCACTAGAGGGATGTAAGCTAGCCACGCTCTCCCGACAAGTTGCTCAAATCTTCTCCCTACTATAGGGATATTGGCTTGTCGGGCGTATGTCCCGAAACTAGTGCGACGTGGAGGGTCCACAGCCGTTTCTTCTCTTCCTGGGGCCAAGCCCTCTCATTCCTCCTCCTCGTCTCAACAGGCTCGGGGTAGTGACGAACATGTACATCTTGACGAGCAGGCTGGATTTTCTTAGGGACCCACACCTGCTTGAATGTTTTTGGCCTTGGGGCCAACTCTCTTCGGCCTTGGCGACCGGCCTCCTCTTTCTCAGCTCTCCTTCTGGTGAGGGCCTGGAAGGAGTTGCGGGTCGATACAGCCGGAACCACCTAATCCGGGATCACTTGGGCGTCACGTCCGTCCAGGAAGACGCGGACACCACCAATCAGAATGGATTTGCCGAACGCTGATAGCCGTCTGGTGATAGGAGAAGCAGTTCTCCTTCGGGAGTTCCCCTGGCGGCGACCCCCGAGCTTGTTGCAGTGAATGGGGCAAGCCCCCTGAGCTACATGATGCACCATGCAGCCAGTCAGTTGAATCTGGCCTGCAGGCAGGCCCCTGCAGCTTCGAGGGTTGTGGACCCTAGGCCTCCTGTTGATGCTTCCTTCGGCAAGTTCCGGAGCCTCCACTTCTAGCACATCAGCAAAGGCTTCCCCCAAGAAGTTGAGGAAGCCAACCACCGGTGGGAAAGAACCAAAGATCGTTGGTATTGCCAGGTACACGTGGGTGGCATGGGCGGCCACAATTGCGGGGCCGCCACTCGGGACTTAACTCGTGGCACCAGTTCATACCAACACTTGGTATCTTAGCCACACTACAATTGGTACCAGAGCATACCATTGGATACAACAATTGGTATCATTGCATACCATTATTTCTAACACCTTTGAAATAATATGGCCGAGGAATGAGACTTCCTTAAGCTAGAACTTGCACTTGCTAAGCTTTGCATAGAGTTTGTGCTCTCTTAGTGTCTGCAAGGCTATTCTTAAGTGCTCTTCATGTTCTTCCCTCGTTTTGGAGTATATAAGAATGTCATCAATGAAGGCGACTACAAACTGGTCCGGATAAGGCTGAAAAGTATTATTCATAAGTTGCATAAATGCTGCTGGGATATTAGTTAACCTGAACGGCATTACCACAAATTCATAGTGGCCATAACGGCTCTGAAAAGTAGTTTTATGTATGTCTTCATCCTTGATTCTGAGTTGATGATAGCCTAACCTGATGTCTATCTTAGAAAAGTATTCTGCTCGTGAAATCTGATCAAAGAGTTCATCAATACGTGACAGCGGGTATTTGTTCTTAATTGTAAGTTGATTCAATCGCCGGTAATCAATGCATAGCCTAAGAGAGCCATCCTTTTTCTTGACAAATAGAATTGGCACATCCTAAGGGGATGTGCTGGGTCGAATGAGACCCTTGTCTAATAACTCCTAAAGTTGTCTCTTCAATTCTTTAAGTTCCATGGGGGACATCTTGTAAGGAGTTATTGAAACAAGGGCTGCTCCGGGGACAAGTTCAATGGAGAAGATTACTTCCCTTTCGGGTGGTAAACCGGGTAAATCTGATGGGAACACATTTGGAAATTCATTCACGATGGGAATGTCTTCTAAGATGATCTCCTTGGACTTGATAATTGTTACAGAAGCAAGAAAAGCTTTATAACCCTGGGATATAAGTTTGCAAGCATAAAGGGAGGAAATGATGGTAGGATGTTTTATATATATGATACTAAGGAAGGAAAACCTTGGAAGACCTAGTTTGGACAATTGATATAGGCGTCATGGTCTACCAACCAATCCACACCTAGGATAGCATCGTATCCTTCCATATCAAGGCACACAAGGTTTGCAGGGAGGACTCAAATAAAAGAAAAATTACAATGATATGACTCAAATAAAATGTGAAAATGACATGACTCAACTTAGAAAAATAAGACAGACACAATGGAACCATGACGATGCACAATCGAAGCTGTGGAAAAAATGTGAAGGGCGAGAGATGCCCCCATCATACATGTAATGAAATCCTCAGAAATGGAGTGAGAAGCACCTGAATCAAATAAAGCACGGGCTACACAACCAAAAATAGTAATCATACATTCGACAAGATTGGAAGCTACAGCCTCTACCCGAGAAATGTGAGTCACCTCGCCTTTCAACTTTCTACCGGTAGCTGTAGAAGACTAGAAAGAAGATGCTGCTGAAGCCTGAGAGAGAATTTGCTGAAATTGCTGAGATGGCGGCGGTGGTGGGAGCGAAGGCCTGAATTGTGATTGAGATGGCTAGGATGGAGCTGCTGGAGCAAACTACACCGGAATTGCTCTCATCGGACAGTCTCTCACCAGATGACTTGGCTGGTCACACCGAAAACACACCACTGGCAACGAGCATGGTTTGCCTAGGTGGATGCCACCACATCATGCACAACCTTTAAATTGGCTTTTTGCAGAAGTCTGTCGTTGCTGGAAAGATGGGGCTGACTGCTGGGTAGCACCAGATGAAGCCTGCTGGTCAAATCGCTTCTTGAGTCTCTTCTTGTTCTTGAATCTTCTAAACTGGGACTTGCTGGAAGAAGTAACACCACTTGCTGCAGGAGTGGCAGAAGGAAATCCTGGAACAGGAGATAGATAACCTGAAGGAAGTTGAGTTGTCGGCTGAACTGACAATGCCTGAGAAGGAACCAGGGATGTTGCCAAATCCAATTCCAAAGCTGCTGCTGCCTGATATACTTCAGTCATATTGGTAACACGGGCAATAATCAGCGGCTGCCTCAACTCAGCACGGAGGCCACGCAGAAATTGCTCTGTCTTCAATGCCTCATTTGCCAGAATGTGGGGCGCATAACGGCCCAATTCCATGAGCCTGTTCTAATATTCGAGCACTGACATCCCTCCCTGGACAAGCTATAAAAATTGGTGCATTTTATCCATGTGGAGATAAGTCGAGCTGAAAGTGAGTTCATATGGTTTGTGCATGTCTTTATTTCATTTCATAGTTCAGTAGATGGATGCTTAGGACTGCTTTAGTGCCGATCCTCTAGATTTAGTTCAGTCTCATTTCCTACAGTAGCTTGATTTTATTCTGCAACAATTGTTGCTGTAGTTAGTTTTTATTGGGTGATCGATCTATTCACCCCCCTCTAGATCGTCTATCGAGTCTTATCAGTAGGTATCAGTGCATACCATCTAGGACTTCTCTACACCTTACACTTGGCATCAGAGCATACTGTCTACGTCTAGGACTTCTTTGCACCTTACACTTGGTATCAGAGCATACCGTCTAGGACTTCTTTGCACCTTACACTTGGTATCAGAGCCTAACTCTTCTGCAGGGATCAACATCCTGAAGAGAAACAGCCATGGACGCAAGAGGGATGACGGCTGAAAGACACTCCACTTCCAAGCCCCCGTACTTTGATGGAACTGACTACGCATACTGGAAGAACTGTATGCAAGTCTTTCTGAGGGCGAAGGACTATGAAATTTGAAAGGTCGTCAGCAAAGGACCTTTCGAGTTGCATCCAAACGAGGATGTATGGACGAGAGAGGAAATTAGGAAGTCCACTCTCAACTAGAGCGCCATCAACGTAATTCAGTGCGCTCTAAATCCCATAGAGTTCTCCAGAGTTTCGTCATACGCCACAACGAAGGAGATGTGGGATAGACTGGAGGTCATATACGAGGGGACCTCACAGGTGAGGGAGACCAAGGTGAATCTGCTGGTCTCAGAATATGAAGCTTTCAGAATGAAGCCCAGCGAGACCATTATAGAAATGTATGTACGGCTCACGATAATCACCAATGGTCTCAGAAGTCTGGGGAAGACTTATACTAATTATGAGATTGTGAGAAATATTCTGCAATCTCTGACTCCGATCTGGCATACCAAAGCAACAGTGATTGAGGAGTCGAGAGATCTGTAGATGTTGGGTTCAGTGCGCCCCCTCATTGTCCTTGACAATGGTTTTGATGCTTCTAATATATTGTGTGTTTTATGCTTAATGGCGGTTTCATGTTAAACAATCTAACATGATGATATCTTATTTTGTAGGTTGAAATGGGCATTCGAAGTCGCCATTTCTTGAAAATCATTATTGAGTGGATAAATATCCCAAGAATGAGCGTCACTTGAGGAAGTCACCAATACAAATTAGCGTCCAGTCTATTCGACGCAATTTACAGAAATCTTCTAAGAAATAGAAATACCCTCTTATTCAGCTCAAAAGTGAAATCCATTTTGGGGCATTATATTGTGACATGAGATTTGCTAATTCTAGTGTCAATTTTAGCGTGTCTACACTTGGAAGTAGGGCTGGAGTCTTTTATCCGAGGTCGCCAACGCTAGCACAAGTTTCTTGATTACGAGGTAGCTTCTTTCGGCCTCGAGGAGCACCTTGCTGATGTAATATACGGGCTTCTGTATAACTCTATCGTCTCGAACTAAGACCAAGCTTACTGTAGAGGGAGTCTGTGAGAGATAGAGGTATAGCGTCTCTCTGGGCACATGCTTCGATAACACTGGAGGTGAAGCCAAAAATTCCTTTAGCTCGGTGAATGCCTTCTAGCACTCACGATCCCAGGCAAAGGTGGCAGACGCTAGCTTGGGCCCTCTTAGCAATTTGAAGAAGGGCAGGCATCGCTCCACCGCTCGGAACAGGAAACAGTTGAGTGCTGTAATTCTTCTAGTCAGGCCTTGAATGTCTTTGATACAAGCGGGTGGCTTCATGTCTAGGATGGCCTAGACCCTGTAAGTGTTGGCCTCGATCCCTCGCTGAGTCACCAAGAACCCCAGGAGCTTTCTGGACCTTACCCCAAAGGCACACTTAGTCGGATAATGTTTCATATTATACCACTAGAGAGTGTTGAAGGTTTCGACCAGGTCGGCAAAATGGTCCTCGGCCTTTGGTGTCTTGATGAGCATGTCGTCAACATAGGTCTCGATGTTCTGCCTGATCTAGCCTTCGAAGATGTGGTTGATCAACCTCTGATAAGTTGCTCCGACATTCTTTAGCCCGAAAGGCATTCGAGTGTAACAGTATACGCGAAGTTGGTGATGAAGGCGATCTTCTCAGTATCTTCGGGGTCCATCCGGATCTGATGGTAGCCAGAGTAAGCATCCAGAAAGCTGAGAAGTTCATTACCTGAGGTTGAATCGACCAGTTGGTCGATGCTGACAAGGAAAGAGAAAGTAACTCTATTGGGATGTAAAGAGGTGCCACAGTTTATAAAATAAGTTAAACATGGTGAATATGCAGCAATTAAATGCATGATAACATGAATATGCTAATAATTAGAATTGCATGAATTAAATAGATGGGACACGGGTAGCTTAGTGACTGGGCGGTCAGTCGACTGGCCGCTCAATAGGCCTGAATGGTTCAAAGTGAGCCGTTCCACAATGATACAATGGAGAGTTCTGGGGACAGGACGGTCAGGGGTCAGCCGTTCTATGGATGGGACGGCTTGGGACTGACAGCTCGATGCATGAAGGGTTCATAGGGTGGTTGAATGACACACCGCACAGTGGGATTGGAACGGACTAGGGTTGGTCGTTCAATCATCATCGCCTTACTATTTACAGGGACTACATAGTCAGGAGTGTACCACGCTAAGGGCTAAACGGTCCATTGTGGACCTTCCAATGGTATTAAGCGGTCTGGAGTGGATCGCGCACTACAGGACGGTCTCTGGGGGTCCGTGCCATTATCGCAGTGACGGGAATGGGCGAACCTTGGTGGAAATACCTCCCGGTCGATCCAAATCGATGGGATTCAAAATTCTAACTAACCTGCCAAGCCCACACGATAGTTCTATAGTTATACATGCCATCAAAACTTAAAGACGATGCCCATGGAATCAATTTCAAGAAATTATGCTAAAATATACTTACATGGTATATTACACAGAAAATGAGGAAAATGGCGTCGGATGATGACACATAGGGTACCATCGCGATCCTAACGAAGTGAGGAATCCATCCCCCTACCTGTAGTGCGACAAGGCTGGCGTTCCGGTGCCGAACCGCCGAATGGAGTCATGCCGATCTCTCACCCATACCTGCCTCCACGCTCCGCAGATCGAGAGTAGGTGGGCGTCAACGCGATCCTCATGTCACGACCTCTCCAACAGTACCCTCCGCACCTCCGTCTACTGTCGTCTCGACCGAAACTGAGAGACAGGGAAAGAGAGTGGGTCACATGAGAGAGAGAGAGGGTGAGAGAGAAATGAGAGAAATGGGGAGAGAGAGTAACGTGAGAGTTTTAAAAAAATCTGTTATAAGGCGTACTGCAATTCTGCCCCTCTTGGAGACCTGAGGAGGACGTCGGCGCCACTACCGGTCGAATTGGAGGACCTATCCACAAAAAGGTCCCAGGTGGGCCCGGGCGTCGGTGGAAGGACCTCCTCGGTTAGAATGGTGCTCTCTGCGATGAAGTCCGCAAGTGCCTATCCCTTGATGGCTGAACGGGGTTGATGAACGGGGGTGATAAGAGATGTCGTACACCCCGAGCATTATGGCCCACTTGACAAGGCAACCTGCGGCTTCAGGGTGAGTGAGAATCTTCTTTAGGGGTCATTAGTCAGCACGGCGATGGAGTGCCCTTGGAAGTAAGGTCAGAGGCGCTTGGCCAAGGCCACCAACGCTAGCATGAGTTTCTCAATTGTGGGATACCTTCTTTCGACCTCGTTGAGCACCTTGCTGGTGTAGTATACCAGCCTCTGCACTCCTGCGCCATCTCAGACCAGGACTCAGCTTACTGTTGAAGGAGTGGATGAGAGGTAAAGGTACAATGCTTCACCCGGGATCAATTTTGACAACACTGGGGGCGAAGCCAGGAACTCCTTCAATTCTGTAAAAACTTTTTGACATTCCTTGTCCCAGGCGAATGTAGCAAATGTCAATTTGGGCCCCCTCAACAACTTGAAGAAGGGTAGGCATCGTTCGACCACTCGAGACAAGAAATGATTGAGGGCAGTGATGCGCCCTGTCAGGCGCTGGACATCTTTGATGCATGCGGGCGGCTTCATGTTCAGGATGGCCTGAACCTTATCGGGTTTGGCCTCAATCCCTCATTGCGTCACCAGGTCCCAAGAACTTCCCGGATTGAACTCCGAAGGCACATTTCGCTAGATTGAGCTTCATGTGATACCTCAGGAGGGTGTTGAAGGTTTTGGTTAGGTCGGCAAAGTGTTCTTCAGCCCTGGGCATTTTGACGAGCATGTCGTCGATGTAGGCTTCCACGTTCCGATCAATTTGCTCTTCAAAAATGTGGTTGATCAGCCTCTGGTATGTCGCGTCGGTGTTCTTCAATCTGAAAGGCATTCGGGTGTAGCAATATACGCCGAAGTTGGTGATGAAAGCTGTCTTCTCGATATCTTCAGGAATACGCAATACCATTACATTCCACCACCCACATATACGCCTTCACTATGGCATCCACTTGAGCCTAATAATGAAGAGTCGGCAACTGAAGAATTCAAGTCGGCGCATGACGATGAAGTTCTGAGGGCACCCATTCCCAATTTCCTTCGTTTTCATCTCCCTCCACTACCACCAGATGAACCCCCTGCTGGGGACGATGCCACCGTCCTCAATCCAACCCCCATTTTTTAGACTCATTGGTGTTATGACGACGGGTCGATACTCCAATCACCCATGTCGATGCATCATGAGTCTTCTCCTACCCCTAACACCACACGCCCCATTCGGCGTTTCCTTCGTGCCACACTTTCACCAACTACACCTCCATTAGCTATACCATTAGCCTCCACTCCACCGGCCTCCGCCGAACCTCCCACTACACCTCCATTAGCTATACCGTTAGCCTCCACTCCACTGGCCTCCGCCGAACCTCCCACTACACCTCCACTAGCTATACCATTAGCCTCCACACCATCGGCCTCCGCTAAGCCCACCACCGAACCCTCCTCCATTAACCTTCCATCACCATCACCTCGGCCCTCCATTACACCTTTAACCCTTAACCCAACTACCCCTATTCCATCACTTAACCCTTCACCCATACCTGTGGCTAATCTTGAGAAGGATCCACCCCCTTTTGCACTCGAGACAATCCCTTCCACTTCCGGGCAAGGGGAGAAGCTCAACGTGTCTCCTCCAACACCTTCCATTATACCACCACCATCCATGGAGCCTTCCGCCTCCACCTCACCTTTCTCTACCACTCGAAATGGGCATCTTTCTACAAGGATTTGTGTTGAAGATGATCAAGAGCTGGAGAAGAAGGATTTGGCCACGGCCGTGCCATTCAGGATGCAAGAGTTTATTTGCTGGATGCCAATTAGGATTGTTGTGCCAAGCATGGTTAAGGAGGCCAAGTCCCCGCTGTGGCTCACTGGAAGAGAAACTCAAACGTTGATGCCATATAAGTTTATGCGCCAAGGCCGGGCAAGGCACCTCTTGTTTCAAGTTACCAATCTCAAACAAATTCTTCCGTACAAGGGGCGAATGCCCATTTTGTTCAAAACCATAGCATCATAAGTGTAGGCATACAGGATGAACGGATTTGTGTCTCCCACCGAGGTCGAACTCAGTCGTCCAATAGTATTTACTAAAGGATATTGAGGGAGCCATGCTACCGCCTTCTCATCATAGTTATAGTTTACAGTTGGCGTTCCATCTTGGTATTGCTTTTTGATCAGTCTATTCAGGGCGTCATAGCTATAAAACACTATGCCGCTTCCGGTAATTTTTACATATAGATTACCGTTGGAGTCATAGCCATCCATGCAACCCGTCGGCGGACCATGTAGGCCATAGCAAACAGTTCCGCTCTCGGGGTTCGTCGCAGTGATAAGGTGAGACAGATTATCGTAGGTGAAACTCCGCGTTCGAGCTGCCTCTCCAGTTGTTCCGTGTTGGTTCACCGTCAGTAGATTGTCCAGGGTGTCGTAGGTATAGTCGGTTTCGAGACTTCGTGGGCTCGCGGTTGTTCCCAACTCCATCACCTGAGTCAGTCGACCTAGAGCATCGTACGTTTTAGACCAATTAACCTGATTTTCATCACTAAAATCGACAGCATTTCCTGGATATGACCAAGTTAGGGATGATCCATCGGGATGACGAATACTCCTGGTTCTGCCAAGAGCGTCGTAGGTATAGGTGCTAAGCCCATCGGTCGGCGAAGCTGATGAACCATGAGGATTTGAAACGGTATATACCCTTCCTTCACCATCGTAGGTTGTGTCAACGATGCTCTCACTTGATGTGTTTGGAGCTAGATCAGTCTTCGTGATCAACCCCATTCCGTCCATAGTTGATATCTTCACTATGTCGGGATCGGGAGAACCAAGAGTCGTCGACGTAACGGAGGGCATATACAAAACATCGTTGTACGTATACTTGGTTTCAGGTCGCTGATTGTTGTTATTGGGATCAAGAGGATAATCCACCTCCCCGAGGCGGTCCAGCATGTCACCGTTTAGGCCATATTGGTAATTAGTGGTTTGACTATTTTCATCAATGGACGAGGAAAGCTTCCCGTCAGCATAACGGTAAGAGTATTGCGTTATGTGAGCTATGCTGTTTGTCGTTGGTCTGGTTATCTTTGTTAGATAAGCATTTGTCTGGCCGGAAGGAACACCGCCATCAAATTTGTCATTATACGAATATGTAGTTGTTTGACTAGAAGCGCTGACATCTCCGCAACTATTAGTTGCGTTCCCACAGGGGGCTGTCATCGACACGACTTGACCGGTCTCATCGTAAGTATATGTGGTCGTATCAAATATAGTACCTGTCGCTAGTTGTTTGATCGCTGTTGCATTTCCTCGAGAAAAAGAACTGTTCGGGCCAAACTGCTGCTCATCGTGAGTTCCTGTTATTAGATTGCTTACCGATGCCACAGAAGAGCCACTGCTTGAACTGCATAGATTTGTACCGCCATCATAATAGGTATCAGTCTCCGCAGCGGTATTCCCTAATCCGTCTTTGGTGACAACTTTACAGCTTTTGTCTAGTAGAGTGGAGGACGGAAGGGATGATGGACTAAAAGACTGATAGGTTGTCGAGGTCTCGCGAGTAGGAACAACGCCGGTAGGAGCGGATGCTCCGTTGGAGCAACTCGATGGGCTGACTAACCCATAATCGTATTCCTTTTTGTCAGTAAGCACATCACCTGCGCCGTAGGTATAGAACGTACCACTGGAAAGGCCAGAAGATCCTAAAGTGTCGACCTCACATGCGATAGTGTATTGATCGTGCCAGCCCTTTGTAACCGACTTCAATACCGTTCCGCCTACATCTGAATAGACGATATTCTGTTCAAGTGCAACTGGTGTGAATCCAGAACCATTAGGAGGAGGAGACATTTGAATTTGAGAATAGGTATAGTTAGTAACATAGCTTGTACCACGCACGAGATCGTGCGTGGTCACATTGGTCTGCTTTGATTGCCATGCTACAAGACCATTTCCCCAATTAGTGGAATAGGTAAAGTCTTGCTGGAGTTGTTCATGTACTCCGTCAAAGCTGACATACCGATGAGCAACGGCAATTGTATCAATATAGTCAAAACATGCTCCGGGTATTATTAGATCATTACCGTTTCCTGAACCAGGTCCTCCAATCCCTCCAGACCAAACGCTTCCAGATAAAGGATTAGGAGCATACTCGTAACGTATATAGCCACCAGAAGGATAGGTTATTCTACTTAGAGTTCCGTATTGCGGATCGTAAGTAAATGTGTACGAAAGACCGTTCGGTAACGTAATGGCGGTTATAACCGACTGTTTCCCAGAACCTGTTGATATCGAACCAGAGGGAGCGCAGTACAGTGTCCCCTGCGGAGAATGATTTTGCGTGGAGACCGTGTAACCAGAATAGTTTTGCACTGCCCATGTAATCGCATATGGCGTTGCAAGTCCTGACACGCTCAGGGCGCTTTGCGGTTGTCCAAAATTAGTTCCAACGAGCACTGAACGGCCCATAGTATCTACCACCGAAAAGCTAGCTGGATCATTCGGGGAAACTACCTGTTGGCCGCCTTGATCATCGTTCCCTCCGGTGACCGAGAGTGTCAGGATATTACCGTTCCTATCTTCTATCGTGGATGGCAGCCGCGAGCAGGATGTGGAAGTACCCGAGGATCCGCAATTAAGAACAGGAAATTTATAGAGCGATCCATCAGGTCCAGATATCCACGGTTGACCATCGTTGGGAAATGCCGGGTCGCTATTATCATGCTGTGTATCCGGAATAATCGAAGTAAGTGTTGCACTATAGATCGGGTCCATATTCGAAGAATCATATTCCGCGAAGTGTGCATTGCCGCACTCCCAGTTCTGAGTACCAAAATAACCTGGAGCATTGTCGTAAATGTGCGATAGACCTAATTGATGCGAACTTCCGTTGATATCCACGAAAGTATAGTTTAGGGTTACTCCACAAGATGTAGAACCATCAGGGGTATTGGTGCCGCCTGTTTGTCCAGGAATTGTGGCTACCTGAGTGAAATTGTCAAGACGTGGGAGCCCATAGGACCAGGCTCCAACAGCAAAGGGATCAGAGTTAAATGAAGTCCATACTCCATATCCAAGTTCCCAATTTTCCTGAAAGAAGAGCGCCTCTGTCGAATCGTAGTTAAACGAAAACGGTAATGAGATTTGACGACCCGGCGGAACAGGCACTCCCAACCGCAAACTGACTCCGCCATTCTCCGGGTTTACACTCTCATTAAGCGTATTAATGTAGTCGTGCCCAACCCCGGGAACCGGGGGCGCAATTGTGTCGGTAGGTGTCACTACTTGCGAAAATGCGGGAATGCACTATGAGATCGTAGATGAGGAATATCCAATCGAAGAAGGGGATGAATAATATGAGGATGCAACTGATGCCTATGCCAGTGGAATGAGGAGATTTGATGAACTGTCAGTCGTCGTAGGAGAATCAATCGAAGAGATCAACTTGGGAACCGAGGAAGACCCTAGGTTCTCAAGGATTACAAGGACACATTTGCATGGAGCTATGAGGATATGTCAGATTTGGATTCCACCCTGGTCGAACATCGTTTAACTCTAAAACCAGGGTCCGTCTCGGTAAAGCAAAGGTTAAGGCGTTTCCACCCTTAGATGGTTTTGAAAATGAAGGAAGAGGTCGACAAGTTCCACAAAGTCAGGTTTATTTGAGTTGTCATTTATCCTCAATGGGTGGCAAACATCGTCCTGGTCATGAAGAAAGATGGAAAGGTCAGGATTTGCATTGACTTTCGGGACCTTAACCGCGCGTGTTCAAAGGATGATTTTCCCTTGCCTCGCATCGATGTTTTGATTGATAACACGGCAGGATACGAAACTCTCTCATTCATGGATGGATTTTTAGGATATAATCAAATTCGTTTGGCAGAAGAGGATCAAGAGAAGACATCATTCACTACACTTTGGGGAATATATTGCTATGTGGTCATGCCATTTGGGTTAAAGAATGTTGGAGCTACTTACCAAAGAGCTATGATGGCGATATTTCATGACATGATCCATGTATATTTGGAGGTGTATATGGATGATTTGTTGATGAAATCAAGGACTAGAGCAGAACAAACAAGAGTTTTGACTAAGGTGTTGCAAAGATCGAGAGAGTTCCAATTGAAAATGAATCCAAAGAAGTGTGTGTTTAGTGTATCATTGGGTAAGCTACTGGGTTTCATCGTGAGCGAGAGGGGTATTGAGATAGATCTCAACAAAGCTAATGCAATTAGGGATATGTCACCTCGAAAAAATTTGAGAGAAGTTTGAGGTCTAATTGGAAGGTTACAATTCATTCGCTAGTTTGTATCTCAGCACTCACAAAGGTGTAAACCTTTTTATGAGTTGACCAAGCCATGAGTAGAATTTCATTGGGATTTTAAGTGCCAAAAAGTTTTCGAATGATTTAACTCTACCAGGAGAGAAGAGTACAGCAAAGCTAACCGACAAGATCATGGTCCACACAGTGCCAAGACAATTCACAGGGAAACAACAACAAAAATGACAACAACGATAGCACCTGCAGGATCCTGATTTCGTACTGAACACAGAACCACGGGACACAACTGCAACCTGGGTCACATCAAGGCACAATAACAGCTGAACACACGACCACAAGGGACTAGCCATTCATCGAGCAGCTCACCAAGAAAAAGGACCCATGACAACAAGAACAGTAATAATCTCGGGGACCGCATCTCAAGGATCATGATTATGTCAAATGCCGATCACAACACCAGAATGACTCCAGCACGACACGGCAACGGACAACGTCAAGGCACAGGAAGTCAAGACGAAGTTACATCGAGGAGAACAATTCTCTCGACCGGCCAAAATCTTTCAACAATGATCCTCAGCTCGTGGGTGATCAACCCACATGCTTCCGCTATGCACTCATACCACGCACACAGGCATCAGATATATCTCGGTTCGCATCTCAGCACATGCTCAGCTGCATCGTAATTCCTAAAAATCATGATATAACACGCCACGAGTACTGATCATGCGAGCAACCGATCACAAATAGCTTAAGTGCAGATGAAGGAGAGTACCAGCTTTAGCACAAAGCACGAAGAAAATGCTAATCTTAGCTTACCATTACATCCTGAGACAATTATCGAGCCTTCATAATGCATCAGCCACCAAACATGGCATGATGAACACGGTGCACAATGGCTCTCAACATAAAAATTAGGTCAAAAGCCAAGCAACCGTAAGACAAGGAGCAGATCAGGCTCAGAATAAACACTATCCACACTTAAGCAGACACATGACAAGGGTATCACTAAGATAGCAATTCTAAGGCTTACCTCGAGAAGACTCCACCAAATGGGATGAGAAGCATCGAGCTCGACTAACAGAAGCTCACCAGGAAGGGAAATCCTAGGTTCGCTCGAGCATCTTCTCAACCAGGGAATCTAAACGACCACTTCAACAGAAGCGAAGCACATCAGGAGCTGAACATACTCAAGTTGGGATGACCCAAATAATGTATGGACGAGCATGCCCATCAACACTTTCCCTTTTGTTTCTTCCTTCCCAAAGTCTCTCTGAAGTCCCCTCTCGAAGCTTCCTTCTCTGCTCTCTCTCTTCTCTGGAACCCCCTTTTTTTTCCTATGGCCGCCTTCTCTCTTTTTCGTCTCAGAGTCTCTAGGGTTCTTCTTCGTTGATCGAAGCGAAGGCTTTTATAGACAGAGTTCCTCCTTCGGCTAATCCGACGTGACCATTTGCGCGCTGAAATTCCCTCAATGATCATCTTTTGCGCGTCGGAATTGAGGGTGCCATCTTAAGATTCAACTGGTTGGTCTAGTGGCATCCACGCCGGTTCATCATGGGCTACGCCAGTTTAAGACCCCTTCAACCCGTCTCTAGCATCCTTTGGCCCATTTGGTTTGTTTAGGCCCATTTGTGTTTATTTTCTTCTTTAGTGAGGGTTGGCTAGTCGACCGGCTAGCTTTGTTGTCTGAGCTTCTGCTTGTTTCTTCGAGGATGGTCCCATACATTCTTCTGAACTATCGGGTCTTGCTTTAGCGGTTGTCCGTTGGAGCCGAGTATCTTTTTTTTTCTTTTTCTTTGGTCTCATCTTTTGTTCGGCTTTCGCTATTCTTTTTCTTTTTTTCTTTCTTTTCTTCTCTGTCGGCACAGGAGCACTCGACCAGAACTTAAGGCCTGTAGAAGCAGAAGTTAGGAAAAATAAAGAATATTTTTAGTGTCAACAATGCCATGCTTGATTCCTTCCTTAGAACTCCCCTTTCAACTGCAAGCTTTAGTTTGACGGCGGAGAAGGAGCACCTCGGCTTGGGGCTTTGAAGACTAGAGTCCCATCTGGCTCGGACTCCAACTCGGTTCGGGATGAGAGCAGGTGGGCGACCAAGTCGATGGCCGCCCATCATGCCTTGGGCGACCACATGTTCGGCTGCCCAGCTCATGGGGTAGGCATTCGGTGTGGCCGCCCTTCTCTCCTGCTTTTAAACAATGCACCCCTCTTGTCATGTATGGTTCATGTTAGGTGCGGATAATGAGACAAACGCAGATCCAAATGGGAGGTGAATGGATCTTTTCAAACTTTTAGCCCAATTTAAAGTGAACGAAATTAAAATGACTGGTTCAAGGGACAAGTATTGTAGATTTGAGCCTTTCGGCGAATACTGTCAAGTACAACATGATCGAGACAGACATTATGACGGAAAAGAAGCACCTCGTCACATCCTGACGAGAGTAGGACCATCTAGTGCAATGCCATGGGAGCACGCACAAGATGACACATGGAAAAACAAAGCGATATAGAATCGCAAAACCTAAGCCAACTGAAGACTGTACTGGACTTAAGGACTCTGGAGATTGTATATCTCAGATTCCCATGTACTTCACACAATAAGGCTCTGATACCACCTGTGACGACCCAATGGTGAGCCATCACACTCCCACAGCCACGAACTGACCCACACGCCCGAAGGCATGTGACAGTTTATCGTAGGACCGTCAGAGCATGTGACGGTCTCTGGTACGACGGCCACAGAGATCCGACGATCAAAACAGTGGAAAAGCCAAATCGGCCCGTTCCACGCCCCATTCACGCCGAAGCGCAGGGGAAATAGTGCCAGGCGACAAAACTAGCCTTCCACAAGCTGAAAGGGGCACATGCGGCGATCAAAACGTGAGATTCGGGCGATTCTGAGGAATCGACCCTAAACGAGTCACCGAGGTTCCCGGGCTCCTACCGACCCCGAATGACGACCAAACATAACAAAACTTACGGGAATGGGATCCGGGCATCCCAGCGGTCATTTTGACACTAACTAGACTAAGGATGATTGCCATTTTTCGACGAACCCTATAAACCCCAAAAATAATGATTTTTCTAGAATTGGCTTGATCTAGCCCGTTCGAGCACCAATCCACGCACAAGGACAGGGAAAACGTGTAGGAGGAAGTGGCGATCTATCTCCCTACCTCCACCGAAGAAATCGAGCATCGGGGCGACTAAACCGCGGCGAAAACCATAACGTGAGCTCAACCGCTGGCTTTGAATCCACTGTTCGAGATTGCGCCAAAACCGATCCGATCCTCGCTCCATCACGCGTCTCAGTAGCTTCACGGCGTCGTCAGCCCACCCACGAACCCCTCCATCTGCAGCTGGAGGCGAGGAGGTGAGAGAACGAGAGAGAATAGGAGAGAGAGAGCGTGAGAGCGCGAGTGAGAGGAGAGAGAAGGGGGTGGGTGAAAATGGTGACTGGGCCTTGGACTCTACTTTTTAAGGCCCGCCTGGGGCCTGGGCGTTTTCTAGTAAGGGACGACTGGGGTCAGGGCGCCATTTCTAAGGGGCTTAACGGTCCATTGACTGGGCTTTTGTTTGAGGGTGACCCTAGCGGGGTCACGTTTTGATAAGACGCGCCAGGACTTTGGTCGCGTATTCAGGGAAGGCGCTCCGATGGGGGTCGCCATTTCCCTGAGTCTCCTACTGCTACCCACCTCCTCTCCAACAAATAGTAAAATAAAAGAAAAAAAAAACATCACATACCTTCTTCTTCGCCCGACCATCGCCTACGGGTGGTCGAGGAGGGGAAGGTGGTGGCGGGTCGTTGCTGCCTTCGCCGCCTCCAGCACCATCACCACTGTCGTCTTCCCCAGTGCCATTGTTGCCGCCATCTTCGCTATTGCCACCTTCACTATTGCCACCTTCACCATCACCGCCGACATCACCACCGCTGTCTTTGTTGCCTTCATCCTCGTGCCCATCGACGGGCTCCGCCACCGGAGGGGCTCTCTCCACCACCGCGAAAGGAGGAGCCTCGGTTGCACCTTCATCCTCCAGCAAAACCACGGTGGGAGCGGCGATCTGCCATTGCTTCAACGAACTAGGGTCGCCGACAGGGTCCATTAGAGGAAGGGACGGTCAGGGGTCATCGGCGATGGGGTTACAAGGTGAAAGAAGGCGTGAAAGAGAATGTGAGAGGGAGATGAAGGGGGGTTCAGGGTTAACGGGCGAGTTTCATCTTTGGGTTTTAAAAGAAATCATGCCCGAATCTTGGGCGCATTAAACATTTAAAATGACTTCATGGGAGGTGTTTCTTAAAGGTATACGTCAGCATTCTGGACGTGTCTAATTTTGCATGGAAATGAGGAAGAGAGTCATGATTACAGCCGTCATTCAGGGTTTCTGATAGGCGACCTATGGATGGGCGTTGGTTTGAAGTAGGCGACTACACCTCAGGCATTTCTCAGTAATTTTGATTGATAAAATTATTTTAAAAGAAAAGGGTTTTATGGTAGACAACTGAGGTTTGGGTGCGTATCATGACTAACGCCCTTGTCTAAGGTGCATTCGGACCCAAGTGTGCCTACGCGAGTGAGTTCGCTAGTGTGACGTTGCCAACTCATTAGGTTGCTTGCCAAACTAGGTCTAAGAGAGTCGTGTCACATCAATAAAATATAAAAAATTCTTATTTTTCCCCCATCGAAAAGTGCGTCCACGCCCGGTCTTACTAATGCTATTGCAAAAGTGTTAGCAAGAAATTAAGACGCTGAAGAAGTAGCTAAACGAGGGATACCCATACCTCTACACCTAGGCAGGCTGAAATCCCACCTGGGACGTCAGGGGGTAGCAGTAAAGCACTTGAAGCCTCACCGCAGGTGACCACATCCCAGCCCGCGCCTAGCTATGCTGGGGGCATTCCCCTCCAGCAACAACCACACACAACTACGACCCAGCCCCCAGCCTTCCAATTTTAGGGGTCTACTGCTCTGCCATTGGTAGCGGTGTTGGCAACACCATATATGTAGCAAGCTCATTTCTACCCAAATCTGGTTGACCCGGCAATGGTGAACAAGCTAATGGTAGAATAAATGATAGAAATGAAGCTGGCAGAGAGGGGCGATGGTGACTACACCTCCTTTGATGTATACAGGGTTCCGTACCCACCCGACCATGCTGCAAAGAGACTACCAGCTGCCATTAATAAGCCTCCAAAATTTGAAAAGTTCAATGGGCAAGGGTCTCCTAGAGAGCATATTACCTATTATATTAATGTAATGGGCGACTAGGCCATTGTGAGTCATACTTGCTAAAATTCTTGGGGTCCACATTCATGGAGCTTGCCTTCGAGTGGTACTCAATCTTGCAGGCTGGGTCTATTGTTGACTGGCCCGATATGCAGAGAAAATTCAATGAAAGATTCCACATCGTCGAGCGGGAGGTGACCGTGTTGAAATTGTATTCAACCAGGTAGAGAAACGATGAGTTTGCCCTAGAATATATCAAAAGATGGAGGGATCTCTGATGGGGACATCACCCACAGTTCCCTCTGGCTCAGCACCTCTCTCCCTCCTGGAGAAGAGTAGGGTGCGGTCCGGCAACTCGACGGGTCCGCCTCATCACATGGACCAGCTAGTGAGGCATTTTGGTGTACTCTTCTTCTTTTATTGAGTCTATGTTTTGAGCATATTGATTTATATGTTCTTGATGTTTGCAGGAATGAAAGGAGCTTGGATTTGAACGAACACATCCTTCATCTTCAAGAAGAAGGATCGACTGCTCCAACTTCCTAAGGATTCAACCTTCTTCAAACCTAGGCTTCACGAAAGACCTTCTTACAACTATTGGAGAAGTAGGGGGACATTTCTACATCCTATTAAAGTTTATTTCCTTGTGTGCTTCATAGTTCAATCTTCATCCACATATTGTTGTGTGCATATATTGTATATCTTTTGTGGTTGTTAAACTGAATATTACTGTGTGTGTGGACAGAGCGGTGTCTCCGTGTGGTTTCAATGTCTGGGGCATGTTCCCCGACGTGTTTGTGTGTCTGCTGTGGTAGTAGCGTGTTGGGGCTTGTCCCCATCTGTGTACTGTTGTGGAAGTAGCGTGTGTGGTTGGGGTTTGTCCCCATGTTGCTACTTTTGTAGCGTGGTCTAAAGCCTCACCCAGTTGGGTGAGGGGTGGATGTAGGGAGCCCATCGTGATCTCGAACCACCTTAAAAACCCTGTGCCATATGTGATTGCCTGTGTGACTATCCTTGTCTACTATCTCCATTCACAAGTTCATTAGATAGGTTTTTAATTCACTTCACTGTCACACACCGCTACCTCCGCTCTCCTGGTTAAGCATGAATTTATTTGTGTTGAAGTTGAATTGCTTGATTAGTTGCATGGTTAATTCGAGTGAGATCGGAGAGCTTGAGAGAACGCTTTAAATCTCACTCGAGTTTCAGTTAATCAACGTTGTTAATTCTATATCCGCTGCAATCTGTTAAGAAAGTTTTAAAATCCGCTATCTCGACAAGGGGACAATTCAACCCCCCTTCTTGTCTGCCATCTCTTTGGACCAGCAACTGACAAACAGCTTGCCAAATCTACTGGTCCACAGCTTCAGGAATGGAATCCCTACAAACCGCTGAGCTTCACAGCTTGCTAAACCTGTTGAGCTTTACATCTTGCTGTCCGATGATCAGATCCTCACCGTTGCCTCACAGCTTGAACTACTAATTTCATAGTTTACAAAAACTCAAAATGTATTGAAGGGATCGAAGAAAAAAACAGCCCTTCTCCCTTCCCTTTCCCCTGGCCATCACTCTCCATCCCCATCCCCCTCACACTAGGAAAGATCCCTGGACCCCTCCCCTCCAGTTGCCCTTCCTAAAACCCTCCATTCTTCACCTATATTCCCATACTACCAGTCTGGAATCTAGAGTAGCAGAAAGCTCCAACTTGTAGACCCTGGTCCGGAGGCCTTGCACATCTTCAGGTAACTTATCTTATACTGCTGGAAAGCTCCTCCAGTCAGCTTCGTCTGCAAGGTGATCCCGCCTTCATCAGAGTTTGTGTCTGTCCGGGAGATCCGTTCTCGTCAGAGCGCGCTTTTGGCATCTGTGGGAAGACCAGAGCCCTACTGCAGAAGCTTTTATGCCCACACCCCAACTCCCCTTGGTGCGCCATTTGGCTGGGGTGTTCCTCTACCAGTCTTCTGTCCAACAGCACTGGCGGAGCCTCGATCGGTGTCCGGAGCTGTCCGTTCCAATTTTTTCTTCCCTGGGTGCGCTGGTCAGTCCATTCAGAAGCAGAGTAGACACCCCTCCATTCTACGACCTCTATCTCTCTGCCCCGACATCCTCTGGTGTCCTTCCTGGTTGGAGAACAAATAAAACTCATAAACGGAAGCGCTCGCTTTGGTCTCGCACCATTTCGACAACGGGAGTGATCGTGACGGTGCCGCCTTCATGAGAGTCATCCTCTATGGACTGCATAGAACCAGTCCGGCCTGTAGCCAGAAACAACTTACAGAAGCTACTTCGACCCCAACTCTACTCCTCTTGGTGCGCTGCTTGGCCGGGGCGTTCTCCTACTGGTTCTCCTCCCAACCCAGTTGACGGAGTCTCATTCGGAGTCCGGAGCTGTCCGTTCCAAATTTTCTCTCACGAGTGCACAGGTCAGTTCACACAGAACCAACACTGATACCCTGCCATTGTTCACCCTCTATCTCTCTGCTCCGACCTCTCCTAGAGGCCTACCTGGTTGGATATTAAAGAAGACTTGTAGACGAACGCGTTTGATTTGGTCCCGCACCATTCCGACTCTGGGAGTGCTCCTGACGGCGTCGTCTTCCTGCTGCTGCGCCTTGAGAATAGCCCCAGTCTGAGCAGAGCCTTAATAGGGTGTTTGAGAATAATTTTTTTAAAGAAACTCTTTCTACCTAAAAAATTATGTTGTGTCAATTTTTAACTTAAATTTTAAAATAAAAAAATGATATTATCTATTTGGTAAAAGTATCCTTATTTTTAAAATTTCTGTAAACTTGTTTGGGAGAGAGAGGGAGTGCACCGGGAGAGAAAGCACCGAGAGAGAGAGGGAGAGGGAGGGAGTGGCTGACGGTCGTGGTGGTTGCTGTGGAGGTTCTGGGGCGCGAGAGCCACATGGGAGATAGTCGACAGCCTCCGGTGGGGCGGCCTTGGCACTCACGTTGATAGCAGGGTTCGGTGGGGCGGTGGGTTGCGAGCCTGGCCGTGGGCGCGTCGTCGATGGCCGGGGAGCAAGCATCGGCGTGGAGGGAGGGTGACAGGCAGACCACAGCACTCACAGCGGGGTTGGGTGGTGGTCAATTGCTTCTTGCGCTCGTTTGTACTCGTGAACGTGAGAACGAAGGAGGGGAAGATGGTCACTGTGCCCGGGGGGATGACGTACAGTGCTAGGGAACTTCGTCCGCAGACTGTGGAGGTGCTGGGCCCCGAGAGCCTCATGGGAGACGGTCGACAGCTTCCGACAGGGCCGTCTTGGCACTCATGGTGGTAGCAGGGTCCAGCGGGGTGGTGGGTTGCGAGATTGGCCGTGGGTGCGTTGCCGATAGCTGGGGAGGAAGCACCGACGTGGAGGGAGGGCGACAGGCAGACCACGACACTCACGGTGGGGTTGGGTGGTGGTCGATCGCTTCTTGCACTGGCCGGTGGTCGAGAATGCAAGAATAGAGGAGGGGAAGACGGTCACAGTGCCCAGGGGGGATGACGTACAGTGCCAGGGAACTTAGTCTACGGATCTTGGAGCACCTCAACGATGTCTAACCAATCCTTGGGGAAGTTCTTATTCCTCATGACGCGGGCCATGACGATGAGGGTGAGTGGCGCCGAATCAGTCCCGTCGACTAGAAAAATCATTACTTAGACAAATCATACAATCTATGTCCACTTAAATTTTATTTGGATACAAGGATTTACAGGAAAATCTGTCGACCATACCATCAATCCTCTAAGTACACGCAATCATGCTCGGGAATGAACCAACAAGTGATGAATAACTCGAGACATTAACAAATGATAGTAAGAGAAATGACCCGACTCATTGGCAAAAAACGGGTGTCGACAGACGCGAAGCGACCTTTGCCATACTAGGGAGGGGTCCCCGAGACTATGAAAATATTCCCGGACCATCTTTGTCATGTCTTGCTGACTGCACTCTGGAGAAGTGGCAGGAGGCAGTACTTAGACTTGGGTAGATGGCATACATGGGAGTCGTATCAGTTTAGCAGCTTGAATGAAGTTTCTTAAATATTTGGCAATGTCAGCCTATCTTGCACAGGCCCTGACGGCGGGTGGAGGGGTTGTAATCATGATGTCCTCCGCATGCATAGTCTTTTTACCCCCTCTCTTGAGAACATCAGCAAAATTTTTGAAGCCTTCTGAGGCTGGTGCAGGGCTCCGGACCCTCTTGGGAACCCAGATTTACTTAACTTTGGCAAGTTCGGGGTTGGCCTCCCTTGCTTGTTGTCATTAAAATTCACCCTCCGGCTTACTAGCACTTGGAAGGTGTTGTGGGTGGGCACGGTCGGGATGATCTGATCCGACAGAACTTCTGCGCCGCGGCCATTAAAGTAGACCCGGATGCCCCCAATCAATGTGGACTTGTCAGATGTCGAAAGCCGGCTTCAGGGAGTAGCAAAGACTCTTCCTCTTCTAAAAATATTTTTGTTGCCACCAGCGAGCTTCTTCTTGTGTGCCCCAGTTGGGCAAGTAGTTTGGTGAACGTGGCAGCTCATGACCACCGGGCTCTTCAGTAGAGTTTTCTTAATCCGACCCTCACTTTGGCGGGTCGCAGCTTTGTTCTTCGTCAGCTTCATAGGTTCCGAACTTTCCACATCCAGAAGACCCATGAATGCAACTCCTAGGAAGTTGGGGAGGCCAACGACTGGGGGAAAGTTACCGAAGGTAGTGGGCACGGCAAGGTAGCTGTATGCAGTATGGTCGGCCATGATCTGGGAGTCGAAGACAAGTTCAGACAATCCGCTCGCCATTGCTTTGACCTGTAAGGAGAGAAACAAGACGAACGAATAGTCAGCATTTGAAGTAGTTGAGTGGGGGCCCTATGGGGGATTCGTGCACGATCGTGTCTTCTACCGTGTAGTTGTAGCTCTCCTGCTGCTGTTGTTGTTCTCGCTGTAGTTGCTGCTTTTCGTACTGCCGTTGTTTTCGGTTGGGGTTCCGCGGGACCCCTACTGAGCTAGTGATAGGAAGCTCACCCCTGGTTTTCAGGTGTTGCGGTTCTTCCTTGAGGTTCGAGGGCGTTGCGTGGAGGTTCCTAGTTGCCAGCTCGTCGGGCCGAGTGTTCACTTGGCATTTGATACGTTTTCCTGCCTTAGATTATACTTTTGTTGGACTGGACTCTGTTGTTGTTTGTTGTTTGTTTCTGTTAATTGTTGAATTGTCCTGTGTTATTTCCTATTTCTGTGTACACCACATCTATCCTTTTAACCCTTCCGAGCCCTCCAGCTCGTGGGCGGCGGGTTAGGATTCGAATGGTATCAGGTATTCCCGGTATCCGGATCTTGGGTCGTTACAATGTCGGTGACCCGTTGGCCCGGCTTTCAGTTGGTACGACCTGGTACTTGTGATATGCACCAGTACAGTGCGGCATGGCGGGCCATGGACGAGATGACCTTATTGGTTGCCAATGTTAGTATGTTTTCAGTTACCAATTTTCTGTTCTATGTCTGCATTCCAGCCTCTCATGGTTCTTTCTCCTGTTTTTATGTCACTGCATGCACTGCACAAGATGAATGCATTTTGATCATAGTATTTAATCAATAAATCTTACTAAATCTTCCCTTTTACTCCATATGAGCAGGTTCCTTTTGGCGCACAGTGATATCCTTTGTAGTATGGACTTGCACAAGCTCTTTGGTTTATAATTCAAGTTTGTCTGCGTACATAGTTCTCTATACTTAAATGGTTTAATACCATGAAATTTGGTATAGGCAATTAGCCTGAGCCACTTTGGCTGCAACAGATTCTGCACTGAGCAACTGTCCCGCAATACAATTCTCCAGAGACACTATCAGTGATCTGCCTCTCCCACAGCTTACCTTTACATACTGACAGATCATTTACCCAAATTACATCCCAAGGCCACAGCACATCCTTTCCTCTGATCCCACCATTGTTTCTACTCAAACTGACAGGAATGTTTTGCAAAAGTTAGTGACAATACTAATGGGTTCTAAGACTCATGTGGCAGCAACTGCAAGTTACACTGACTGTGATGAGAACAGACAGGAAGAAGCACAAAGGCCAAGATTGAGGTCACTAACCCATGAGTCCCAGAGTGAATTCCCTATGGTGCAGTCTATCATCAGTAAGTATCGGAAAATTAGCCATGCAGCACATCTAGAGAGATGTCGAAGAGATATGAAGGAAGTTCCTCAGAGTGGTGGTAAGCAAATTTTGATCGCATGTGCTAAAGCATTGTCTGAGAACAGAATGGAAGAGTTTGAAATGCTAGTTCAAGAAACACAAAAATTTGTTTCCATGAGAGGAGAACCCATCCAGCGGCTAGGTGCTTACATGCTAGAAGGCCTAGTGGCTAGACAAAAAGCATCTGGCAGCACCATTTACCTTGCCCTGAAGTGCAAGGAACCTAAGAACAGGGACCTGCTCTCGTACAAGCAAACCTTGTATGAGATTTGTCCCTATTTCAGGTTTGGTTACATGGCAGCTAATGGCGCAATTGCTGAAGCTGTCAGGAATGAGGACCATGTACACATCATAGACTTCCAAATTGCTCAGGGTAATCAGTGGGTTACTTTGATACAGGCCTTAGCTAGAAGGCCTGGTGGCCCTCCGCATGTGCGGATCACCGGGATTGACGACCCAGATTCAAAGTACAACCAAGGGAATAATTTACATACTGTTGGAGAGAGGCTATCCGTGATGTCACGGAAGTTCAGCATCCCCCTGGAGTTCCATCCTCTTTCAGTTCTCAGTTCAGAAGTTACAAGAGATATGCTAGACGTCAGGCCTGGAGAAGTTCTTGCTGTGAACTTTACTCTTCATCTGCATGGCATACCAGATGAGAGCGTTGATGTGAACAATCCTAGAGATGGCTTGCTTAGGATGGTGAAAGGTTTGTCACCGAAAGTAATCACGCTTGTAGAGCAGGAATCTAACACTAACACAATCCCATTCCGAGCAAGGTTTGTGGAGACCTTGGACTATTATTCTGCTGTATTTGAATCTATTGATGTGAATCCGCAATGTGATAGCAAGGAGAGGATTAATGTGGAACAACACTGTCTGGCAAAGGACATTGTGAATATTATTGCTTGTGAGGGGAAGGACAGGGTTGAGAGGCATGAGCTGCTGGGAAAGTGGAAGTCAAGGCTAGGAATGGCAGGTTTCAAGCCGTACCCACTCAGTTCATATGTGAACTATGTGACCAGGGCTCTCTTGAAATCTTACTCTGATAAATATACACTGGTGGAGAAAGATGGTGCCGTGCTGTTGGGATGGAAGGATAGAAATCTAATATCTGTCTCTGCATGGCAGTGAGTGTAGAAAAGGACATTGAGGGCAATAAAACAGGGTCACGTTTTGGGAACATGGAGCCAAATAAAGCTTTTATGGTGTCATACTTGCGTGGTGTAAGGGGGTTACTTTATTTTTTTCTCCGATGTAAAGTGTAAAAGTTGATCATCAAGTAGGTTAGGCCAACATCATGTTTGAGGTTCTGCTATTTAGATTGTTCATCTCTTTATTTGAGGTTCTCTTGTCATAGGTGCAATGCCCGGTATCTCTCATTGTATGAATTCATATGTTGGAATGTTATGTAGCCAGATATGTGATGGTTTGTTCTCTTTCCTTTATCTTACGGAGTCTACATGTTCCGATTTTAGAGCAATGTGAAGAGCAATGTTTCCCTGACTAGCAATTCTAGGCTTGTTGTCGCACAAGCTTGCCTCTTTCACCATCCACTGCCAATCCATGCCATTGCATTGAACAATTCTCTATTCGATATCCATCCTAGGTCTCCAACCTTGATGCTTTACTGTTGATGAGAAAATAGCCATTGTAGAACGCAAGGGCATGGCGCGGAGTGGGTGGAGGAGCCGAATGCCTCCATTTTCCTGCAGACGCAGGAGCAGGTGGACGAGTACATGGCAGGCGAGCGCGAGACGTTCGACCTGCCATTAGGTTATTCAGGGACACATTTTCAGATGCAGGTGTGGGAGGAAATCTCCTCCATTCCCTTCGGCCAGACGATCACCTACACCGATCTTGCCCGGCGTGCGGTTTCGACCGAAGCGATTCGTGCCGTGGGCATGGCGACGGGCGCCAATCGCATTTCCCTCATCATTCCGTGTCACCGGGTGGTGGGGACGAATCGTTCGTTGGGCAGGCTTGGTCGCACTGCCGGTTGGTTGTGGAATCATCTCGACCTTCCTGAGGTGAAGTCCCCGACACTCATTCCAAGTGACTTAGGGCTCTTGCAGATTGAGAAGTCTTTAGCAGGTTACTCTTCACCGGCTTCTGCGCTTCGGTGGGCCGTATCATTGGTCTTTGCGGCTTGATCACCGGTCGTCATATTTTGAGTGCCAACAGGGCCCGAAGAGAATCCAATAAACCACAACTTGTGCTCGTAATGGGCTTAAACGCGTCACAGTGGCACCCCAGTCAGCCCTCAACGGCACACTTTGGTGCCTTTTTAGTGGCACACTGCTAGCCTAGCTGACACACCCCTTCGCCGGCACACCCACCCTGGCCATCGCTCAGCGACACACCCTGGCGGGTCTTGCCCGGCACACCCCAGGGGTGCCCTCAGCGGCACACCCCCGTGAAGCCCTTAGCGGCACACCCTGGTGGGTCTTCCCCGGTACACCCCAGGGGTGACCTCAGTGGTACACCCCCGTGAAGCCCTCAGCGGCACACCCTGGCGGATCTTCCCCGGCACACCTGAGGTGCCCTTGCCTGGCACACTCTTGCAGCTCTTCCCAGGCACGCCCTGGCAACCTTCCAGAAGCACGCGTTGGCAGCCTTCCAGTAGTACACTTGCCGTGCCTTCCAGCGGCACGCTGTTCTAGCCCTCCAGCGGCACACCCCGGCAGTCGAGATCTTATGCCTAGGCCCTATGGATTCTTGGCGCGCAGTGGCCCATTTGAGGTGTCTCCTAGAGAGGAGGGCATGCAGGCTACTCCTCTGTCAACGAGGACGAGGGGAAGTCAAATCCCCATCAATGCACCCTCCTTCCCACCTCCACCGCTTGCGCTCGACGCCCGCTGCCATTGGGGTATAAAAACTCCTCCTCTACCAGCAAATAGACAGAGAGACAGAAGAAGAGACAGACACAGAGAGAGACATGTGCAGAGACAGAGAGAAAGAGAGAAGAGGAAGAGAAGAAGAAGAAGAGAAGAAGAAGGGAGCTCTGCCATGGGATTTCCCCCTCCGATGACTACTGACGAGAGAGAGAGTAAGAAGAGAGAGAGAGGGACGAAGATAGACTATTGGCCGAGGGCCCACTGAACTAGCTTAAAAACCGTGTATTGGGAATGCCCCTTCACCTCTTCCAGACGGGCTGACGCTAGGGGTCGCTGAGCTACAACTAGTGGTTTTATCACAAGGGAAGAGAAAGCACTCTACTAGGATCTAAAAGTAAGCCATTGCATTATAAAATAACTTAAACATGATAGATATGCAACATAGAATGCATTGGGAAATGAATTTATAACTTTTAGAATGCTAGAGAATGTGATGCATCAACACTACCCCGTCACAGGCTGTGATGGTCTACGGTAGGTGCGCTACAAGACTGTGATGTGCCACCCTAGGGCCATTAAGCTTACCCGAACTAGTGAAAATCCATAATTTTTACAGAAATGTAATGCACCTATAGTGGCACGCTACAAGACTGTGATGGTCTCACGATTGAACGTCACACCAACCACCTATCTAAGTTAAACTAAGTCAATGGGGCTATAATGGTCGAATGCTCGGCCGTTACACAAGCTGTGATGCACCTTCATTGGTCTGCCATAGTAACGTAAAGCATCCTATTAGGGGCGTTACAAGTGTGACGGTCACTGGAATGACCGTCACATCGTCTGGGTTGCGAATGGATTCGGTTTGAAACCGAAACACCTCCCGATCGACCAAAATCACCGGGAATCATTGCGAAACCTGTTTCCCAGCCAAACCACGCATGCATAACAACATTCTAATGCTATAAAACTCAGCGATGATGACCATGGTGGATTAAAACATAAAGAATGATGTTCATGGCATGAAAAATGAAAATGGACAATGGTGATGCTATTAAGACATAATGACAATGGGCATGCTACAGGGAAGGCTCCTAGCGAGCTCAGGATTCCATACCCCTACCTCGTTGGAGCCGAATTGGCCGTTTAAGCCACATGCAAGGGAGGTAGACAGTCGCGCCCTCCTCACCCCGTCTCGCCTCCACGTGCCGTGAACCGCACCGAGGTGGGCGTCAACGTGCTCCACTCATCGCCAGGAGTCCAACGGCGTGCTCCTCACCTCCAACCGACGATGTCTCGCCTGAAACCCCAAGGAGAGAGAGAGTGGGGACGGAGAGAGAGAGGGAGGATGAACAAATCCTACCATCAATTTTCATCATCATCGGTGAAGTCGATCAATGAACCATTGGCTCGGACCTTTCGTTCCCATCGATAAATGAATTTCTTACTTCGACATTTAACCTATGCTGATGAACAAATTCTACCATCGATTTTCGTCATCATTGGCGAAGTCGATCAATGAACCATTGGCTCGGACCTTTCATCCCCGTCGATAAACGAATTTCTTACTTTGACATTTAACCTATGCTGATGAACAAAATAACTGATAATTTTCGTCACCATTGGCGAAATCTATAAACAAACCATCGGCTTGGACCTTCTATCCCCGTCGATAAACAAACCATTTGCTTTGACATTTAACCCATGTTGATGAATAAACCCACCCTCGATTTTCTTCGTTATTCGCAGAAATCAATGAGCCTACCCCTGACTCGGGCCTTTTGCCCCTATCAAGGAATCAACATGCTCCTTGTCTTTGGCATTCAACCTCACCGACAAGAATGCTATTTGTAAACTTCATTACCACCAGCAAGGTCTACCAACGGACTCTCCGACTTTACCCTTTGGCCCTAGCGGTCGCTACGCCTTTACCCCTAAGCGTTCACCCTAACTCTAGCTAAGGTTAGGCCCTTGGAACAGTTGTACCGCGGTGGAGTAAACTCCTCATACCTTCACTGAAGGTGTAAGTGCTCTTCTGCATTAGCGACTCGTGTATCCAGGATAAACAAACCAGCTGAAAGAAGAAAGAGAATGGAACCATGATATGGCGGCAAACATGCTGAATGGACGATAAAACATCTCATTTGCATAAAAGGGAGCATGATACATGATACTCGGGGCATTCCTCGGGATATATAGAAGTCTACCCAAAAGGGGAAAAGGAAGAAAACAAGGCTACTGCAGAGGGCGTCGGAAGATGTCCTTGAACTCCAAAATACCTAAGGAGGGGTGACGAACGAGCTCTTGTAGGCGAGACTCTATGGCTTCCAATTGCGTCAACTTCTCCTCGAGGGAGGCAGCCTGTGTTGTGCCCTTGAGTGGGAGAATGCAAGTCCCTGAGTTTTGATGATAGCACACACCATCAGTCAATATGAGTTTTGATGATAGCACAAAGTTAATCACACGGCTGCGGTAGAAGCCGCGAATGCACTAGGAAATAAGAAACCACATAGGACTATTGCCTCATGCACTATTGTTCCATGTTATGTCCACCACTTGGACAGGAGGACCACTACTCCTGCTGCTGCTGGCGGGAGGAAGAAGAATTACAGAAGGAACCGAACTACTGTACCCTGGGGATGCCTATCCACTTCGGGGAAGTCCATGTTGGTCGGAGGAATGCGGGTGTACCTCAATGGTCGCCCGGCTGAGGAACTACCTGACCGCATCATTCCGGCGGTCCCTACCAACAACAAGTTTCAAGTGCTGGCCACCAAGAGGGCCAATATAGAAAGAGAAGAGAAGAAGCCACTGGCTCCCGTGCCGGCAAGGTTTAAACAAGTATGGGTGCCCAAGAAAGCTCGGGGCCCAGCACCAGCCTCTGAGAGAAAGAAAGCTGCCGCTATGCTCCCCAGGAGAAGGGGAAAGGAAGTTCAGATCAAAGAGGAAGAAGTGGAAGAGGTCATCCCAATGGCTGCTCCCCACATGCCAAGGGCTTGCACCATGCAAGCAGATGTGTTCCGGTATCCTCGGAGGATGTATCAAACTGCCCAGATGATAAGACTGGCTTATCAGCCAAAGACACAAGAGCGACTGATGCCTCAAGCTGATCCCCAGAGGCATAGTCAAGAGGAGATGAACAAGGTGGTCCAAGACTATTACCACTGCCTGGGGAATTCATCCCTAGGACAGCAGAGGTTGCTCCGCACCATGGGCGCCGAAGAAGAAGAGAAAGATGATGAGAAAGAGATAATGTCAGGAGTCTCGTGCTCAAACTCCAATGAGTTTGAAGATGGCCGAAGGGCCGGATGTTTAGAAGATGCCCTACAAGGGGAAGAGAAAGGAAAAAGAGTGTCTGTATTCGACCGGTTGACCTTCCCTGGTCACGCTCGAAGAAAAGTATGGAGGCAAAGAGGAAAATTGCAGATCTTTGCCTGCAACATGATGGGAGCAATTGGCAGGTATGACTCTCTGCCCAATCAATCTGAAGATATAATCAGGCTAGCCCAAAGGCGCGGACCCATAACAAGATGGGGCAGGCAGCAAAGGAAAAACTTAAATAAACAGTTAGAATAAAAAAGTGCGTCCACATCTGCTGACATGAAGCTTGGGTTCCAGAATTGCTAAAAGAGCAATGTTGTGAGTCCTAATAAGGAGTTTTAGCCTTCCAACTGATATATCATTGTCTGTGCCTCGAATGTTCCATGTTATGAAATTCATAGAGAATTTGAAGTTGGAAGTTTTCCTGATGATCCAGCCTTAGTCATGGATCTAGTTTTAACACCCAGGAAGACATTTGAAACTGATCTGACATTCTCCGAAGCTGCATCTAGAGCAATTTTCTGTCTATCAGAATCCAATACCCCAGAGATGTGCTGAAAAGGATGCGGGTGACAGAGAAGAGGCTGAGGGCCTGGAGAGGGTTGCAACGAATCCAGGCGAGGAGGTTCCACCAAGGCTATCTCAGGAACAGGGACAATAGAACCCAGAGTATCTGATGTTTGGCTTGAAGGGAGCTCAGTAGAAAGAGAGACAGTAGGATTAGCAGGTGGAACCATAGATTCCTGACTGACATTCTCAGTAATCTTAATCTGAAGCAGAGAAGCATCATTGACAGACATTACGGCAACTGGGTCATCAATGGGCTTAGCAGGAAGAGAGCTTCAAGAAATAATCAAACGATCAGTAGCTCGAGTAAGAACAGTAAGTGGAGCAGGCACAGCGAGCGGAGGAGTCACCATCCGATCCGCCTTGACCGGAGCTGAAGAAGTTCCCACAGAATCAATGATCATACTATCACATGAGTCAGAAGGCTTACACTGTATCATTGATGCATCATTAGCAGTCGTTATGGCCACTGGGTCCGAGATTTTCACTGGCTTCCATTTACTGTGACCTTTTGGAACAATGCGAGATGTGCCCTGAGGTAGCACCGGTTGTCCTGAAGGTTTAAAGAATTTACCTTTGCACTCCGTCGAGCAATGTCCCAGCCTGGAGCAGTTCGAGCAAAAAGATGGGAGAGCCGGGTATGCAATAGTTTGCCATGCTCCACCTCCAGGAATACCAATCCACACCCAATTAGGATGGGGCTGGAGGATATCTAATTCCACACAGACACGGGCTACCGTCGTATTGGTTAAATTAAGGGTAGAAGGATCAATTGCTAAGATTGAATGAAAAGCACTAAAGAAAGAGCAAGGTGAGAGCACTTACTCGACCGGTTTGAAGAAACCGATCCCACTTGGAGACGAGGGCGAGTGGGGAAGCGTGGGTTCCCCACACGCCGCGCTGATGTCGCTTGAACCTGCTTAAGAACTTACATCACTACACCTCTCGCAGGAGGGGGATCTTGGGTGGGGGTTAAACTCTTACAACCAAAACTACCTCTGCACAGGGAGGGGCCTTCAGCCGGCCAAGTGGGGAGGAGGAAGAAGAAGACAACGAGCTTCAAGGAATGTCGGAGTCGATTCTGTCCCCTCTCAGGAACAGAGGATAGACTATCGCTGCTGGAATTGTTGTGGTTGCTCCCGAACTCCTTTGACAGAGGGACTAGTGCCAAAATTTTGTAGGTTGGCCCAGGAGGACGCTTGAATTTTGGCAGGAACTTTGGAAGCCGGCACTGGTCGGGGTGGGACTGGAAGCAGAGGCTCTATTCGCTGATTCTGACTATCTCAACAATGTAGCATCAGGAAGATGAAGCCGCCACAAACTTTCCTGGACTTTAAATTGAGCGTGGTCAATGGCGTTGGAACCGTTGATGAGTTGCCTTCGAAATGTGAGCCACAGGGGTGCCAGCCGATGTCGGAGTAGGTCGCAGCAGCCCAAAGAGTGACAGGGTGTCGGTTCAGTCCCAGGGAGGATAGAACTGCGCACCCTGGGGAGAAAATGGAGAAGAACTCGCTCGGGTTTCCGAATGGAGTGTCTCTTCTTGGAGGATGAGGGAGACTTGCATTAGAAGGTCTTGGTCAAACCCCGCCTTTAGATCTTTAGGTGAGCAGGCATGGCAGCTTCTGCAAGTCGCCTCTAGATCCTGATCAGAACCATTCTGCGCAGTCGGAGTAGATTGCTTACCTCGGATAGCCACGAACTCAGAATGAGACGAGATGAGTACCGTTGCAAAGAAGACTCGGAGACGCTTCCTCCGGTACCTCTTGAGCCTTCATAAACGCCTAGAGGAAGTCGCAGTTGCCTCTGCAAGATGCTGTTTTAGTACTGCCTGTGACCCAGAACTATAGGTTGAAGAGTGGAGGTGGGGAATGAGGTAAATAGAAGAAAGGGGTAAGGGGAGAGAGCTGGGGTCAAGCAGGGGCGACGGCTCCCTACTCTTCTCTTGCTCCCTCCTGCTACACGAAGCCTCTCTCTCTCCCTCTCTCTCTCTCTCTTTCTGGCCTCTCCTTCTTCCCGGAGCTCCCTGGACTTGCCGAGCTTGGGAGGACGGAGCTCTCCTTCTTCCTCTTCTCTCTTCCCTCTGCGTCTGTGTAGGCCTCTGTGTGTCTCTCCTTCTCCCTGTGGTGAGAATGGGGTTTTTATATCTTTAGAGGCGGGAACATTTGATGACGACGGCATTAATGGGAGTTGACTCCCGTCTCGTACCTGGTTGCAAGGGTAGCTTGTATGCCCGCCTGAGGGGACGACACCTCAGCTAGCCCCCACACTATTCCCACTGTGGGCTAATGGCTGTAGGCAATGGCCTTATGTTCATTTTGCGGGTTGCACTGGGTGAAGAGGCTAATGCTGTGCCGCTGGAGGGTCTTGGTTGCCTACCGTTAGAAGGGCATATGGGCAGCGTGCCACTGGGACTTAAGAAAAGGTGTGCCATTGTAAGGCCTAAGAAGTGTGCTGCTGAAGGGGCACTGAAGGTGTGCCGCTGGAGGGCACCAAGGGTGTGCCGCTGGAGGACACCAGGGACATGTCGTTGGAAGGTTTAGCAAGGTGTGCCGGGGAAGGGCCTCGCAGGGTGTGCCAGGTAGGGTTGTGCCACTGATAGGCGCCAGGGGTGGGCCGCTGGGGCAGGTTTGGGGTGTGCCGCTGGGGGTAGGTTTGAGCCCTTTGCAGGCACAGGCTGCAGTCTATTTGATTTTCTTTAGGGACTGATGTAGGACAGAGACACGGACTCGACGCCACGTTGGATATGCAACCTGAGACTCTAGCAAGCTTGCACTCGTCCCTAGCGAGGGAAGCGTTCGGACCTGCATGGTTGAGAAATCGGCATCGAGTCAAGGGTGGCCAACTCACAACTCTCATGCCCGGGTCGGGTGATGGGACGGTTCACTCTCTCTCACAGCAGTGAAATGGATATATCGAGCTAATGGTCCTAACACATGCTCTCTAGCAGCGGCAAACAAGCATATACTAAGAAAGTAAGTATGACTGCTCTCTTGGCTAAGCACTCCTCCTATACCTACGCCAGATGCATCACAGGAGGCCTCAAAGACTTTGGAAAAGTTTGGCAGGCGGAGGATAGGGGCTTTAGTCATAAGCTCTTTTATGGCAAGAAAAGTCTGGGAGGCAACCTTGGTCCACTTAAAATTCCCTTTACAGATGTAGTCTGTAATGGGTGCCATAATGGTGCTAAATCCCTGAATGAAGCATCTGTAGAAAGTGGCTAGCCCATGGAAGCGAACGTCATGGACATTCTGGGGTTCTGGCCAGTCTACTAAGGCTCAGACTTTCGATTGGTCCACAGACACTCCTTGACTAGATACCACAAATCTGAGGAAAGTGACCCAGTCTATCATGAATTCACATTTTTAAGGTTGGCATACAGGGTCTCTCTCCTCAAAGTCTCGCAGACTTCCCTCAAATGCTAGATGTAGTTCTGAGGGTTGTGACTATAGATGAGAATGTCATCGAAGTAGAGGACAACAAAGCGACCGATGAGAGGGCAGAGGACTTCCATCATAAGTCTCATGAAGGCACTGGGGGCATTAGATAGCCCAAATGGCATGATGAGCCACACATACAGATCTTCTTTTATTTTGAAGGCTGTCTTCCACTCATCCCCTGGTCGGATACGGACCTGGTGGTGGCCACTTTTCAAGTCAATTTTAGAAAAGATGGTGACCCCACTCATCATGTCAAGCATGTCATTAAGACGGGGAATGGGAAATCTGTACTTGACAGTGATTTTGTTGATGGCGCGACTGTCAACACACATTCGCTAGGTGCCATCTTTCTTGGATGTGAGCAAGGCAGGGACAACACATGGGCTTTTACTCACCCTGAGGAAGCCTTTTTGAATAAGGCCCTCGATAATTCTTTGGAGCTTAGCATGCTCCTTGGGGTTCAATCGGTAATGGGGAAGGTTGGGTAGGGTGGACCCGGGGACTAGGTTAGTGGCGTGTTGCACATCACACATAGGAGGGAGTTTAGAGGGCAGGTCCTCAGGGAAGATGTAGTGGAAGTCCTATAGAATTGCCTGGACTTCAGGTGGGACTGAGACTTGGGACTCCTCGGGTGTGATGGTGACGACAACAGGCCGCACACCCCAGTGCACTGTGCAACGGTCACAAGCAACGGTCAAAACTCATGGGATGGACGGTTGCCTTGGGGCCACACATAGGATGTGCGGTCCCACGACTGGCGGCACGTACCCAGTGCGCGCCAAGCCATTGGGCGGTCAGACCATGGCCGCACATGGGGTGCCCACTGCGTGCCAAGTAGAAGGGCGGTCGTGCCAGGGCCACACAAGGGATAAACGGGCCCTGGTTCGACCATTCATCTCTCGCCGGCACGAAAATGGCAAACCAACTGAAAAACTTCATTTCCGACCCCATACAAGCCCCACGAAGGGAGAAACGCAAGGAAATCAACCCCCAAGCCCCCTAGCATGCTTATACGCCCTTGAAACGTAGAATCGGGGCGTAAAACGACGGATTGGGCGAACTCTCCCCATGGCATGGATGACCCTTCCCAGCGCAAAAATAACCCCTCTCGGCCTCGCCTCGGGCTAAAACTTGCGGGGAAGGAATGCAAGAGGCTAGGGATCGTCCCCCTACCTTTGGTTCGCATCGAGGCACGCCGGATCGTCCACACACCACGAAGAACGCCGTTAAGAACTCCGTCCCTTCATGCTTCCCACGCTCGCCGTACGCCGCCGGGATCATCCCACCGTCACCCACATCCTCGCACCGTCGCCCCACGCCATCTGCAGCCGAAGGGGACCTCGTCACGATCGAACGGGAGAGAGAGAGGGAGAGGGGCGGCCACGGTGAGGAGAGGAAGAAGAAAGAAAAAGAGAAAAGAAAATGGGTTTAAATAGAAAATTAGAATTTTCATAAAAATATTAAAAAATAGAAAATCACGTTTCCACGATCCTAGGAATGCAACGATCGCAATGGTACCATTCACGCCCGGGTGAACGACTCGGTTTGCCCACAGCGGAGTTCCACAGGATTTGCCGAAAATCAGGTCGGGAATCAAAAAAATGCACGAAAAAAGCCATGGAACGCCTCCGGACCTTCAAAACAGCTTTGGATCGCGCCGATCTGAACATGAAAGACGTCCAACATGCACAGTCGGACACAACAGAGCTAGACACTCCGAGATAATAGATTCGAGACCCGAAAACAAAGATTCGAAAAAGTACAAGGAATTCATGTTGCTCAACTTGTTCTTGGTTTTGTAATCATCAAAAACATTGGGATATGTACAACAATTCCCACGTGAGTGCCATGATCACGGCTAAGTATTCTTGTATGAGTCTATAGGCTGATGTTCCCAAGGTTCATTCATCCGCTTTTAGATAGTTTACCAGTAGCTGGTAGTGTTGTCCTAATGTTCCCTGTGGCTCAGGCACGTGTGTACGCATATTCTTTAGATTTTCGCAAGAATGCAAAGGCTAGTGCTTTTCAGTTTCACTGCTTGGAGGGCATGTCATGATTGGACCGGGTGAGAGCACCTTGTGTGTACAACGCTCCCTATAGAGGCGAGATCGTCCACTACAAGAAAATTGGCTTTTACCTACGACACCTACCTATGGTTTTGTAAGTCATTGGTATTTATGGGCCTATACCTATGGTTTTTTAGGTTATTCTATTACCTATTATCACTATAGTAGGTATACACTACCTACGGTTCGGTAGCACCATAGGAATAGATAGCCATATTGAACTACCTACTGATAATGTCATAGGTAAGTGGTATGTCATACCTACAGTTTCAGTTACCGTAGGAATAGATAGCCATATTGAACTACCTACCGACAATGCCTTAGGTAAGTGGTATGCCATTCCTAAGGTTTCAGTTGAGCCGTAGGATTAGATAGCCATATTGAACTACCTATCGATAATGCCGTAGGTAAGTGGTATGTCATAGCTACGGTTCTAGTTGAGCCATAGGAATAGATAATTACAATAAAATACCTATGGACATCGTCGTCGAAACGTACCTACACTTCGTTACTATCATAGGAGTAGGCCATCAACAGAGTGATCGATGACATTAGTTTTATTTGTTATATATTACCTACGATCAATGTCGTAGGTAGTTACCTACTCGTTGTTTATGTCGTAAGAATAGTGTTGACACTTGTTTTAGCCCATAAGTCGTGTTATTTCTCTTATTTATCTCTGTGATGCTCTAAATTAACCATTCTTTTAGAGTCATCTTTGAGCCTATTTCGAGCCCATTTATTAGTCATTTCTAAGCCCATTAAGCCTTGGAACCATTGGAGGATATTTTTATTTATTTTTTGCCATTTCTAGCATATACTACACCTCAAAGATCTAATTTGGGTTTTATCTTGTTGGTCGCACATTATTTTGCAGGCCAGCAGCCATCCAGCACGAGGCCTACTCTTTCTGGCTGGCCGGAAAGAGTGGAGGTAGAAGTCCCATGATTTGGTGGTAGGTGGAGTAGCGCGGCTGACTATCGGTCGTCCATCTTCATCCTGCGGCTGATCCGGAACCGCACTACTGCCAGCGTGCTTCATCCCGCATTCCACTCTAGTGTTGTTAGGTGGCCTGAAGGGAGCCGCATAACCATTAAGCGGTTAGTCATTGGCCGTTCATCCTTCCAGCGCTAAGAACAGGTGAGTGTCTCTCCCCTTTCTCAAGACACAGCGTGTCTATCACGTCCAGGGTCTTGAGTGGCGATAACACAGGTTCCATTTCTGCCTTGCTTTTTGGGTTTCCTAGCTTCTTTCATGTTTTCCTAGCTGTGAAGAGCAAAAAGGTGGACCGATCTCATTGCCGGCACCTTAAAAGAGGAAAAGCCATTTTTCCATCAACAGACTTTCTGGCGATCACGGTGGGACGCCTGGTGCCCATCATGTTGGTGTTTGCTGACCCCCCCGTTCTTTCGGTATTTGTTAGTCTTTGCTCTTGCGCAGTTGTCGTAGGTCGCTGGCTGGCAAGTTCTGTTCCCTGGCGGTTGTGCGGGTCTTGAAGGGCTGCCTGAGTTTAGTACGGATCGAGATCGACCGCTCTTCATCATCCCCGGCCGCGCCCGCCGCGCGACCCTGTTGTCTCCTGCGGCCAGATAGCGACCGCTCTTCCCTACTGCGGCCAGCAGTCGACCGCCCGTTTTCTTGGCACAAGTACGTGTCCCCGTTTGCATGATCCTATCTACGATTGTGTCAGGGTTGCTCCAGGACCTGCCCTGCTGGTGATAGGCTGCCCACCCAGGTACGTTCACCAGTGGCTCTGTTATTTGCATAGTATTGCCAGCTAGTTTCATCTTTCTTCTGCACCTGTCGTCACCCTTTACCGTTGGACGGTTCACCACGAACCGCCTATCCCTCCTGGGCGGTCTTCACAAGACCGCACATCTGTGCTACAGTGCACCCGAGCCTCTTTCTAGCTTGAAGGGGAGGGAAATGTGAAAGTGCAGGAACTATGGTACGGGGTAGTCCGATTTGAAGATAGCACCGGTGACGGTTGTAGATCGCCATGGTAGTGTCCCCCACTAGTTGTAGATCTAGGCCTGGTCGCCGTGGTACTCTGAGAATGGTGCTCTGAAGAATTCGTGGTCGCATCACGAACTTTTGTTTGGCAAATGTGTTGAGGTAGAGGTGCCAATCATCGCGTGCCTTCTTATCTGCCATCCGACATTCAACATGTGGAGAGAACCCAAATGCACCTCCAATAAAGAATAGAGGGTGGCTCCCAAAGACCTGGCTAGCTGAAGGTAGATCCTCCTTGGGTAAGAATTTGATTCTCACTCCCATCCCACACTTAGGGAAAATCATTGAACCAAAGAGAGGTCCTCCTAGGCAAGCTGAGCTATGCCCTTCATAAAGATATGAAAGGACCGCTTGAGAAATGGATAATCCCCGCCACAATCCACTGATGATGATAAGGTTTTAGATATCTAGGAGGTGGTCAGTGGTGGAGAAAAGAAAGACCCCGCACAAGCAAACTGATGTAGCTTTGGCTATGGCTTCAAATCTACCGCTCTTGTTCTTGTAATAAGCAGTTATCTATTGAGCCATCAGTATCAAATGGATATGGCGAGGGATGATCATGGTCCTAACATCCTTTGGGCTATGTATGAAGTCCCCTAGAATAAGTGATGAGTCAATAGGCTCAACCGTGTGGCACACTAGGTCTTCATCCCCCACTTTGGCCTTAGGAAGGGATAGGTAGGTTTCTACCTCCTCTAATAGGGCTGTAGCTTCAAAGGGAAGGAAGATGAAGGTGTGTGCTTGTGGATGCCATAACTCTACAAGGGCAAAAATACTTGCCCAATCCAAAGATAATTTCTGAAAATTTTTGGCCAAGACCACTAAAGGGTGTAGGTGCCATGTCCTTAGGATGGAAAGGACCTCTAAAGGGAGTTCTCTAATCATAGGAGCCACCCACTTTAGGCTGGAGTAACATCTCGGGCCAGGAAGAAGCTAGAGAAAAGAGAAAAAGAAAGGAAGAAGAGAGGAAGGTCATAAGAAGAATGAAAGTGCTAACCAACTAATCAACCTAATGACACTCAAACTTAGGTAAATGACTGCCTAACCTAGGTACTGGACTCAAATAAAAGAAAAATTACAATGATATGACTCAAGAAAAATATGAAAATTACATGACTTGACTCAGAAAAATATGACGAACATAATGGAACCATGCTGGCGAGCAATCAGAGCTGTGGAAAAAAGTGAAGGGTGAGAGATGCCCCCATCACCAACCCAGGGGCACCCCGACAACATGCCATGGCATGTGGCGGCACCCAGTAATGAGTCCAAGATCTACCCCCAGGACGCTGCCACCCAGCCTTCTAAGGTCAAAGGGAGACCTATTTTGGTCAACCACGGGCTTTAGAATCCAATAGCACCCGTACACGGCCCATACATGTGTGTTGGTAATTTTCCTAAACACATTGTGGGCGTGCATATCCCAGCCATCCTACAACAAGTCGAGGGCCAACTCATAGCCCCAGTACTCCAGCCACATCCTCTGATGACCTGCTAGTAAGTCGGGGCCACCCCCGACCGTTAGACATACCGCGAAGAGTCACTTATTTTTAGTTCCCGAGCCGACCCAGGACTACCTATCAACTCTCCGTACTACATGGCACACACCATGAAAGCTAGGCCCACATGCCTGTAAGACTCTCTCTCAACTCCTATGAGCCTAGGCCCACAACCCAATGCCAAATCTGAGGCCCACCGGTCACTCACCCAAGCCGATCGACAACCTAAGGTGTATTCAGAATTTCCCCAAACACCTTGTGAGAGGCAACGACAACACGACATCAACAAGCCCCCATGGCCAAATCCCAGCATTCCCAAGCACTCCATCCTTCAAAGGACATCCCAAAATGACAAAGGAATACCCTCGGGGCCACCCCTTGGGGTCCCAACTCACCGGGGGGGTAGTTCACCCGTGGGTGCGGTCGAACCCCAAGGAGGGTGAACCCCCTTGGGGGACACACCCTCCCCCCAGCCCAACCACCCCACGGCCATCACCCAGTCCCAATCACACCAAGTTTCATGCGAGATCGAATGGCGTACCCATGCGTGGAAGGATTTGACAATGAAAAAATCAACGACGGAGCCTCGGGAGCACAAACGAAGTATAGAAACTTCAAGAGAAGAAGTTTTTGTGCACGAAGTATGAAATTTCAAGTGAAAAATTTTTTCTGCACGAAGAGTGGTGAGGTTCAAACAAGCAATAGTAACTTAATCAGCATGGTTTAAAATATTGGCAAAACAAATGCATAGTGATTTATTAGTGTCAGCATCATCAAAACAATAGGGAAAAATATAACATTCTCCTCCTTTTTGATGATGGCAACACTGTATAAATCACTGTTAAAATGGTGCTCCCCCTGACTGAAATACTCCCACTTCCTAACACTTTTCTCTCCCCCTTCTTTTTCTCCTGCGCCTTCTCTCCCCCTATCTCATGGCAGTTGACAACAACCTACATCTTTGACTCTTCTCCCCCTATCTCATTGCCCAAAGACTTACTCTCTCTCTCCTAACTTCTTCCTCTCTCTCTCTCTCTCCTCGCTCTCTCTCTCCTCTCTCTCTCCCCCTTTGACATCATCAAAAAAACAAATAGGGAGTTAGGGACAAGCAAGAAATGGAGGTGCTGACCAACCAGGAGAACTAAGAGAGTAAGTCACGTAAAGAGAAGTCATGTGAACTATTTAGGCAGGTAAGTGAGATACTCATCCCAGGAAAAGAATTTATGAGTCTAGTAGTCAAGCTGATTCAAGAGAAGGAATGAAGTATATCTCCATACAAAAGAAATGACCCTAAACAAGGATGTCCTTGAATAACTAGTTGGGCATGATTAAATCTGTACTAAAAAGGCATTCAATGAGAGAGCTATAGACCTCATCTTCATGGTATTGAGGACAAACAGTCTGAACTACTAAGTTTTGGGGGGGAAAACGATTACAGATTTATCTTTTTGAGAACATACTTAAGATCAGTAAGTAATTCAGCCAATCACACCTTGGACATTAGAGAGACACCTTGATCAAAGGCCGGAATCCCCAGTTACTCGATGTGAAAGCCTTATTACTTCTCGAATAGAGAACAGAGATAGCAGACTAGGTGGTGTTGACATTAGGGAAACACCTTTATCAAAGGCCAGATTCCCCAGTTACTAACCATCTAGACACCATTGCTCTGTCATGATCAAGACATTGATTGATATATATATTGGTGAGGGGTGGACGTAGGGAGCCCGTCGTGGTCCCGAACCACCTAAAAATCTTTGTGTCTCGTGTGAATGCCTGTGTGATCGTCCATTTCATCTACCTCCCTTCACAGGTCAACTTGTAGATCTTTATTCACGACACCTCCACACATTGCTACCTCTGTTATCTGTGTTTGGTGTTAATTTAATTGTTATTTGTATTGTCAAACCGTGTGGGATCGGAAAGATCGAGAGAACTCTTCTAATCTCACATCTGTTTAGGGTAATTAACATTAATAGTCTTAATTCCATTGTGTTTAGTTAGAGTTGTTTTTAAAATCCGCCATCTCGACAAGGGGACAATTCAACCCCCCTTCTTGTCCGCCATCTCTCTGGGCCAACATTGCGGTTTGTTTGTGTGTGTGTCTTGATCCTTCGTGGATCGTGTAGGAGACGTCATCTCCATGTCTTTGGAGCGAAAGCTCCGTGCGCTTCATTTGAAGCAAGTGGATCTTCACCGATTCGGTGAGGGGTGGACGTAGGGAGCCCGTCATGGTCCCGAACCACCTAAAAATCTCTCTCGCATTTGTCTGCTTGTGGTTTGCTTGATTATCATTATCATCTTGATCGTGTGAGAATGGAGAGGTTGAGAGAACTAATTTGATAATTTCATCTGTTCATATCTTGTGTTGGCAGTTAATTTTATTCCACCGCGCTAATTTTAAAAAACTACCATTGCGCTTCGAGGGGACAATTCAACCCCCCTTCTTGTCTAATCATACATCTAGGGACAACAATCTGGTATCAGAACGTGTCTTTGATTTTTAGGATGACCTCACGGTTATAGAGCAAAAATCCTTTGCTATGGCGAACGAGGGAATGATTCCTGAGGGACATTCGATCCATAGACCACCCTTCTTTGATGGGACTAAGTATCCCTATTGAAAAAATTGAATGATTGTGTTCATGCGAGCATAAGACTATGATACCTGGTGGGTTATAAACAAAGGTCCTTATGTCTTAACTCCAAATGAGGATGAATGGGAAGATGATCACGTTAAGAAATCATGTGCAAACTTTAGAGCTATGAATATTATTCAGTGCACTATACACCCTAACGAGTACTCAAGACCCTACATCTAACCTAGAGGAAAGCAAATCTATTGGGAGGGGAGAAGTAGGGGTCTCGTGCCCCTGGGAGGCTGATAGATCGAAGATAGCGTAATCTTCCATTGAGATTTTCATTTTAAAATTGGCATTTTTTTTGGAGCTCGGTGGAGATCATATAGCAAGACAAAGAAGAGGAAGGAGGAAGTGCTTTAGGATAGAGAGAGTAGAAGATGGCACTGAAGAATGGGTCAGTGGATCGAAGCCACATGCCGGAGAGATTGGCGGGGCCATCAGGGGACCACCTAGAGGTGAGATCAACCAGTGGGCAGCGCCCGCACGAAAAATCAATGATCAAGAATTCACTCGACTGTTTATGGAGAAGAGGAGATTGGAACATTGAAGGATCAACCAAAAGAGGTGGCGATCGGGGAATGAAGCTGAGCTGTTAGAGGAGGGTTCTTATGCGGGAGGGAGATAGAATAGAAAGATCAGGCGAGCTCACCCGCCCCTGGTGACGACAAATCAGCTTCTTCGGCCTCCACTGCATGAGCTGAACCTCTTGACTCCTTTTCGGGCAGACCACAGGCTCTTTGAATAATCTGGAAAATGCCTGGCTGAGATTCATCATGCCATCAACTGGCCCCTTTAGCACCTGGGGTGGACTGGCCATCGCGTTGCCATAGTTTTCTGTTCTGGCTGAGCTAACTGTGACTTTATTGTGCCTGGCTGGAGAGGGCCTCTAACGAAATGTTGACGATAATCCCATGTAAGCAGGCCTGAATCACCCATCATTGATAGTGCGGACTCTCGGTAGCCGAGACCCTGTCTGTTCATTTTTCTGCCTTTGGGCACCGGCTTAGTGCGTCCTTGGAGTTGTGCTCCGAGGCCTCTCTCCGGTTGATAGCTTAATTTCAGAATAATGGACCAGCCTTTAGAATATCGGATCTTGTGCTTCTCCTTAACATTAACAGGCATAGTGACTGGTTTGTGGGGTGCGTAAGCCCATGGGAAGTCCAGATCCAATACTGAAATAACAGGCTGACTGCTGGGCCATAGAGTGGGCAAGATCTTCTCTGAAATAGCTTTTACTAACTGGGCCGAGGATAAGCTTTTAACTTTGACCACAAAATATATTTCCAGGGGGTTTACGCGGACCAGATCGCACCCCCAATCGAACCTGCCTAACCCCCCCTGACCGTTCAAATTCCCCTATAAAACCCCCTTAGAAGTTCAAGGGGCAAGAACAACAGAAGGACGACAGACATCTGCAGGCGCTTAGATTAGCTACACGCTCGAGGACTAAGGCGGATTGGGTGGCTTGTTGACTGGCTCGTATACGGCGAGGGTATGTCGCACGCACTCCCCTCGCATGGCGTCTAGCTGTCTCACTCAAGTCCATTCCTCCGCGTATAAGGCGTTGTGGTAAATGGCGAACGCACCCTCGTATCGGGTCCTAATGATAACTACGTGCATACCATAATGCCGGATTCGTTCTCACCGTCGGACCGCGTGCACACCACTTGCACCAAGCCGATCACAGACGGCCTCGACCGCTGGCCCGAGTTAGTCGAACTTTGCCCGGAAGTAATATTCCCAGGATCAGCCCTAACTCCCCAGTACGAAGACATTCGCCTTCTGGGGCCCGTACCCAACTGCTCACCTCGAGCCGCTTCCGGTTTCCTTCAGGCATCGGTCGAGATTTACCCCGGCCACCTAGTCCCTAGCTCCGTGTAAAGAGCACCTTGTAAAACACGCAGATGACCCGCTTTACCACGCAACGACCCGAGGACCGACTCATGTGTCGGCATTGTCCCGCGGCTTGCCCCGGCTGTACTTCGGGCACCTCGGCCCATTTGTAAAACCCACGTGGCACCTATAAAGCATGAAACTAGTTAAATATGCATGCCCGTACTCGGGTCTCAACCTCACTTCCATACCACCCAGCATGTGCCCAGTTCTTAGCCTTACTTCCATATAGCTGCAAAGGAGAATATCCCCTAGATAACACTAGCTCCCTTATTTTCCTTTCTCGCCTTATTCCACTTCTCATCGTGGTCACCGAGAAAGTTCGGCGAAACAGGCTGCCAACCCATCTCGTCTATCACCTTCTAGGTTTAACCCGCATGTCTCTTTCGGACTGTTAAACCTACTTATTTGTTGTCCCAACCGGGCTCGGCCTATGCATGCCCTCCTCGGGCTGCCTGCCCATTCAACCTATCAACTTTTGGATATTGAATAAAGGCTTGGCCCCTTGGCCCCTTTATCAAGGTCAAAGAAGAACAGCCCCTTGCTTATTGAGCAAGGGGCCAAGCCGAATAGATTAACTAACCAATTTACTCCAAGTGAATGCAGGGATTAGGAAACATGAGTACATGAGGACACAAGCTCAAAAAAGGACAAACTCGGGTAACAAAATGTGTCTTTCATTCTATAATCATCATATGTATACAAAAGTGTGAGAAGAGGTGTACAAAGGTAATCTCTCTAGCTCTCTCCACCACCCTCCTCTCTCCTCTCGCTGCTCTCTGCACCATCTCTCTCCCTCAGATGAGTCTGTGGGGGCCACATAGACCCCTGGCTGGCAGCTGACGTCTCGGCCCGAGCACGGTCCCCCTCCTCCCTCCTATAGTAAGTGGAAGAACCCATAAGGTAACTCGAGCTGGAGTAAGCACTCGGGCGTCCCCTAGCCCGTGCCCGCTCGCGACCTCTCCTATAGCGCTCCTCTGCTATCCTTCTCCTCCGCCACGTCTAGGAGGAGCCTCAACTCACCATGCTCTGCCCGCTCCCGCTCGTGCTCTGCCCGCTCACGCACACGCTCCCGCTGCTCCATCTTGAGGAGCAGTTGTAACTCCACCACGTCTCGAGGGAGCTCCACTCCCTCACGGGGCAACTCCGTCGTCGCCACACTAACTCTGCTCAAGCCCGACATGTCTCCTCGGCCAGCTCTAATGTAGCTCGATGCCTCTCCTCTCAAGCTCCAGTGCAGCTCGACGTCTCTCCTTAGCTAGCTCCCCGGTGGCACTGCATCTCACCGTAGTCAGCTCCTCGGCGGCATGCTATCGCACCTCCTCAACCTTAGCGAAACACTGATCGCGAATCACAAGCTCGATCCATGCCAATGTTGTCCGAGTCAGCACCTCCTGGAGCTCTCGCCTCTGCAACACCATGAAAATAAATAAGATTGATAAACAACTGCATTAATTAAAATCAATGTTTCTTACCGTGGCCTCTAAGTCATGCTCAGTTGTCTCGGCCTGCCTCACTGCCCCTACTAGCCACTCCTCTAGGGAGGTGATCTGGGCACTATTGTAGGGTCCCTAGAGGATGATCTAGAGCCCCACTCACCCTCACAGCCCTAGGGTCGTCCAGCCCCTTTCCCCCACTCCTACTCTCACAACCCATCACCCTGCCCAGCAACAGTTCACAGACAACAGTCTAGGGACAAGTTGCAGAGCTGACAACGTCTTCATCGCGCATCTTCTGGTGGTGTATCTTACATTTCTGAAAATCTCTTCGAAGTAGCTTCGCAGGCGAGGTGGTCCCGCATCCATTAGACATCCGTGCTACCCGAGAGAGTCATTCTCCCTTGACTGCATAGAGTCACCATGGTAGGGAACCTGAGTCGAAGAGAAGAAGCTACCACGGCCATTCCAAAGTGCTTCTGGACGTGATTCTTGGCTGAAGTCTTCTCCTACAAGTCCCCTGCCATCTCCAAGAAGTAGAGCAATATTTGGAGCTTGGAGTCAAGAGTTCCAGATTTTCTCCCCGAGGTGCGCAAGGTCTGTCCCTCCAGAGTCTGGTCTGACACCCTTCCACTATTCCTATCTTTACGGTCAGCTCTGACCTCCGAAGATGGCCCCGTTGGTCCCAAATAGAAGAGGACTCGTCCACGATCGCAGAGGTTCTGGTCCTGCATTATTTGAACCCCAGGAGTGATCTTGGTGCCTTCATCTTCTAGCAGCAGCAGTCTGAGAACAACCAGAACCAGCACAGAGCAGTCCTGTTCCAGACCCTGCCCTTGCCACTGACGTCATCAAGAAATTCCCCAAAAATTTTGGTGACCTCCTGGGCCAACCCAGGAAATTTTGGAACTAGTATCGACCTCTTCTGAGCTCAACACAGCCTGTGGCGACACCGTCATCGACTGCCTATCAAGCTGTTCCTGAAGTTGGTAGAACCGACGAAGCTCGGCAATTCAGTTTCTAACTTAGCTCCCCCACCCCACCTGGCCGGCTTATAGCCCCTCCCTGCGTGGAGGTAGTGTTTGGTTATAATCGGATTTCCCCACCCCTAGTCCAACCCCTCTACGAGGGACTAGTGCATGTACTAGCAGGCCTTCAGTCAAAGCATCATCGGCGCGGCGTACGGGTAGCCCACGCTTCCCCGCTCACCCTCGTCTCCAGTCAGAGTCGGTATCTTCACGTTGACCAGGTGAGCTGCGGAGCCCACCCTTTGCTGGATTTGCATTGCTTAGCTTAGTATAATTTCTGGTTGCTCCGTCGGTGGTGAGAGAGTGCTCGCTCCAATTATTCGATTAATTGAGTGCCACTGCAGGCAAGTTGTGAGAGCTGCCCTTCATCCCACACTCTCGGCGTGTTGGCTGCCCGTGAATTGGGCATCGTTGGCCCATTGGGGTCCTCCCCAAGCTAGCCATACCCTGGAACCACAAGGTCCAACCTCAGACCCTCATCATCATCGCCGGTCCACCTACGGACCTGGGTGTGCACTACATGGGTGAACCCGCTAGAGTGTGTCTGCCGTTCAGTTTGGTTGCTTGTGATTCTTGGTCCAAGGGGTCGTGTCACATCATTAATGATGCCTGTGGATGCACTTTCAGGGATACTTCTTTTGTTTATTCATTTGTTTGTTCATTTATTCAGTTTATTGAGTGCGAGGGCGTGTCAGTCACGTGAGTGACGATTTATTCGGGCTTCGAGGAAGCCCTTGGTGCGCTCGATCTTACTAGTCAAATGATTATTTGTGTCATGTCGGGACAAAGAATCCACTACACTGTAAAGGTCACGGCTTTAATTACATCCCCTCGGAGAGGGGAAAGCCCTTAATTAGTCCCCAGAAAAAGGGGCCCTACGGCCTAAAATTCATATTGACGAAATGAGAGAACGAAATCTCAAGCTACGTTTAGACAGACCCCACATTGGGGTGCAAACATTCATAGACAATGTGGGTCACCCACGGACCATTTCGTGTTCGCACAAAAGTCTGTGTTTGTATCATAAAAGATGGTGATAAAATCACGCATATGTCTACCGTAAACATGGCAAGTTTAATGATAATGCGGGATTGGATCCCGATAGAGACGGGTCAAGTTTGACGAACTATCGGCCCGAGGTAGCGTCGAATAGTGGTCATAACAGGATGGTTCCCAGGGTCCACAACTGACTTAGCGGGGCGTCATTGATATTCTTTTCACACCGAGTCCGGGAGAGTAAAAGTTCCAAAACATTCGTGGTTATGCCATTCTTTGTTATTGCCATTCAAGTTGTTAAATTTCATTGTCTATTCATATGTACGGGTGGTTTATTCTATTTATTTATTTTCATCCCTTTTTTTATTTGATTGATTATTTTTTTGGAAGGTGTGCTGATTTAGACCAAAATGAGGGCGTGCCAATTTAAGGACCAAGGAAGGAGCGCACCGATTTAGGCCAGAATGGGGGGCGCGCCAGTTTAAGGATCAAGGAAGGAGCGCGCCAATTTAGGCCAGAATGCGGGGGCACATCAGTTTAGGCCAGAATGGGGGGGCACTCCAGTTTATGATAAAGAAGTAGCGCGCTGGTTTAGGCCCAAAAAGGGGGGGCGTCGACTTAAGCTGAGTGCAAGGAAATGGGTTTTCAGAGGGGAGTTAAACCGGCGCGATGCCCTGGGGCGCCAGATTAGGCTGAGTTTAGGGAATTGGGTTTTGAGAGGGGAGTTAAACTAGTGCGATACGTTGGGGCACCGGATTAGGCCGCGCCAGATCAGGGGAAGATTTAGCAAGTTTTATTTCCAATCCCCTTTTTGTTCACATGGCAAGAGGAGTTAACCAGATGGTTTAAGTGTAGGTTGAGGAGGGTTATTATGCAAGTGTTCTAGAGCTCATGAGTTTTGTTTTAAGTCAAGTTCATAGGAGTTCAGACACACATAGCTTCTTATATGTAGAGAGCTCTTTTCATTCGTTTGTTCATTCTTGGAGTTGGTATTGTGATCATTCATCTCGTTATCATTCATGCTCCCAGTAAAAATTTGGCAGCACCTCCCCTAGACTGCGGTTTGCAAGGTGTGAAATAGAGAATCGTGAAATATGATGCCCCAGGATGACCCCCAAAATTCGGGTGAGCTAACAGCAACTACTCGATGGCCTAATAGTGAGCATAGAAGCCCAAGGACTAGCCTTCAAGGGGTTCTAGAGGCTCACAGGCTGTGACTCCAGAGGAGTTTATAGGGACATATGTTCACCATGTTGCTGAGTAAGAAGCTGTTGATGTTTACCCTTTGGATGGGTCATTCAAAAGCCATACTATAGGAAGTAAACTTCTAAGGAACCTAAGTGATCAAAAGATAACGGGAGGGAGGAAGAAACCCACGGGAGCGCCTGAATCATCGAGGTATTTAGGATTCTGGTGCCACTCGGGCATGAATCCATATGACATCATACACCAACGACTCATAGTGTTCCACAGGGGTACAACAGTATCTTTTGCCTATGAAGAAGATGAGACCCGGCCTGTACCGAGTGCAGAGTCGAGGAACTGTTAGGAGGAGCGCCATCAATCCCCGTTGCGGGAAGAAATAAAGCCACAGTGATCTGTCTTTGACAGATTGGTCTTTCTGGGTAGGCCATCCAGAAGGGCGGCAAGAAGAGGTAGGGACCTGAGGGTCTACACTTGCAACATGGCGAGAGTGTTCAGCTGGTACGAGGCTCTACCCACCGAGCCCGAAGAAGTGGCCAGACTTGCCACGAGGCCAGGACCTCTTACCAGAAGGGGAAGAGCAGCGAACGAGATAGTGCAAGTTCGCACTGAAGAGGCTGTCCATGAAGAACCCTCAATGGCCTTGGTCACCAATATTGTTACTGCTGGAGGCACCAGTGGCGGGCAGCCCATGTCATCTGAGAAAGTGTCAGCCAAAGAGAGAGGAGGCACTCCTAGCCTCTCCATGAATGACCCCGCTGTATTTCTCATGGTGCAGCAATACCAGCAAGAGATTGAATTGTTGCGGAAACAACTAAATGAAAGAAATGCTCAACCCTCAACATCCGGGTAGACCAAGGCATTGCCCGAAACTCTTGGGGGCAACGATCAAGCCTCAGAAGCTTCTCTGCAGGTGACGGTGTCTCCACCAATGCCTGGCTACACTGGGGACATGTCCCTGCAGTAGACACAGCATACAGCACTGGCTCCGCCACCGACCTTGCCGTTCTAGGGGTCTACTATTGCACCACAGGTGACAGTGTTGACAATGCCACTGGCACAATTGGCTCACTTCTATCCAAGCCCGGTCGACTTAGCGACAGTGAGCCAGTTGATGCTCGAGCAAATGATAGACATGAAACTGGCGAAGAGGGGCGATGGCAATCATACACCGTTTGATGTGTACCGGGTGCCTTACCCGATGCACTATGCTGCCAAGAAGCTACTGCCAGGCATTACCAAGCCACCAAAATTTGAGAAGTTTAATGGGCAAGGGTCTCCCAGGGAGCACATTGCTTATTATGTGAATGTTATGGGGGATTTAGCTGCTACCATCAAAACAATCAGCACATCATCACAATCATAACAGAATGATTGTGATGGAAACCTAGGAGACCCAACAATTGCCTTGTGGGTAGTACGGTGATGAATGGTGCAATGCAATGTTGTACCTTTTGTAGAGGTCCTGAAGGTCTTGGGAAATAAATTATGGCCCATTGTCGGTGATGATCATGCTTGGAATGCCAAACCTGGCGATGATGCTCTTCATGACAAACTTGTAGACTGTTGACGCCTTGATTTTACGTAAGCTTTGGCTTCGGCCCATTTGGTGAAGTAAAGTACTCCGTTGTAGTGAGAATGAAGGATTTTTGTTTGGTGAGGGAGTTGGGATCACAGAGAGGACCGATGATGTCAAATTCCCACTTGGAGAAAGGCCATGAGGAGGATACTGGATGAAGAGAGGAAGAGGGTGAGTGAATTTTATCGACGTGAAGTTGGCAATTGACACACCTACGGACATAAACAACACAATCTTCCTCCATGGTGGGCCAGTAAAAGCCTTGCTGAATGATCTTCTTAGTGAGCATTTGGCTATTTACATGGCCACCGCACACACCTGAGTGTGCCTCCTCAATATTTTTTCAGACCTCATCATCATCAAGACATCTGAGAAGAACACCAGTAAGACTTCTCTTATATATAACCTCTCCAACTAGTGTGTATTTCTGGGCGACTCTCCATATAACTTTCTTATCTTCTGCTGTGACTTCTTCAGGGTAAGATTGATCTTTGCAGTATTTGGCAATTTCATAAAATCATGGATTCTCCTCATCGGCCAATTCTTCTTTCGATTCAACCAATAGGATTTCCCTCTTTTCCATGATTTCTCCCTCATGGACCCTCCTTAATACTTCTTCTTTAACTCTAAGGAGGGAAACGTCTTGGATAGCGGGAGTGAGATGCTTATAGATGCAGAGATGCTCATACCACCTTCCTAGAGGGAACCTTATGGATGATGCCAAGGAGGCGAGGGCATCGGCCAGAATGTTATGGTCGCGAGGGACATGGACAAAGATCAGCTAGGTGAACAATTTGGCAAAAGCAGAAACTAGCTCTTGATATGGCTTGAGCTTAGGATCAAGTGTGCGATCTCATTCCCCACCTCTCCTCTTCAACCTGCAGTTCTTAGTTTACTGGCAATAGAGAAGGCACGAGTTCCAGAGCCTACCTCGAAGTCTTCGGGCATCTTCAGGTGGTGTGCCATACATCGCCGAAAAGCTCGTCAAGGCAGCTTTGCAGCCGTGGTGGTCATGCCAGCATCTGACATTCCTACTGCCCGGAGGACCCATTCTTCCCCGACTGTGCAGATCAGGCTCGGCCAGTGACCTGAGGTGATTTCCTAGAGCTCCCATGGCCACATCCCATGGCTTCTGGAGGTGTCGCTTGGCCGAGAGCTTCTACCACCAGTCGACGTCCATCAACAAAAGCGACGTTCCGTTCGGCATCTGGAGGAGCATCTTCCAAATTTTCTCCCTTAAGTGCTCCATTCTATTCGTTCCTAGACTGAATAGACACCCGCTCACCTCTCAGACTGCCCTAGACTGCTCTGACCTCCACCGACGTCCCCGTAGGCACCGTTTCGAAGAAGACTCGTCAACGGTTCCAACGAATCTAGCCACGCTTGATTCAGAGGTCAGAAGCACTCTTGGTGGCCTCTTCTTCCTGTTGCTGAGGTACCTTTTCTGTCTGAACCAGCACTTAGGGATCCTGTGTACAGCCTGTCCCCGACCAGCACCGGCGACCAAGGAATTTGGTAAAATTCAGACGTCATCCCGAACCAACTATGAAGATTTTTCAACTGGTCTCATCATCGACAAAATTCTGGAGCAGCCACAGTAGTGTCAACTCCAACTGTCTGTCCCCTGTTCCAGAGAACGGGTAGAACCGACGTCGTCCACCCGTTCGATCTCATTAAAGCCTTCCCCTTCCCCGCCTGGCCAGCTTAGTGCCCCTCCTTGCGTGGAGGTAGTGTTTGAATGTAACCTTGATTTCCCCGCCCCTAGTTCACCCCTCCTGCGAGAGGCGTAGTTCATGTAATATTTAAATAGGGAGAAGCTTCACCGACACAATGTGTGGGGAACCAACACTTCCCCGCTCGCCCACGTCTCTGACTCAGGATCGGTGTCTTCACGCTGATCAGGTATACACTGAACCCTCCCTGGATATTTGTGTTCAACTAGTATCATTTCTAAGTTGAGCAACTGGTGTGAATGATTCATCAAAATTGATTCCAAGCTCTTGACTATATCCCTTGGCCACGAGTCAGGCCTTGTTCCTAATCACCACACCTTGATCATTCAACTTGTTTCGGAATACCCATTTCGTTCCGATCACGTTGTGGTTATCAAGACGGGACACTAGTTTTCACACCTCATTCCATTAGAATTGGTGTAGTTCCTCGTACATTGCCATAACCCAGAAGTCATCTTTTAATGCATCATCAACACGTTTGGGTTCTACTTGAGATGTGTGTGCAAAGGCATTCAAAACTAGCATAAGTTTTAAGGATGAGCGAGTTTTTATACCTTCATTTACCTTACCCAGAGTATTTTCTGCTAGATTGTCCTTAAGATACTTCCATGAGGGAGGCAAATCTGGATGAGTTTGAGGTGCATCTTTCATTTGTTCTGTACTGTTCTCTTCAGCTTCATTCTTCTCATTAGTTTTTGTTCCATAGGTGGATGGATCTTGTTGTTTTTCTTGTTTTGTGCCCCCTTGGCTTTTGTTCTGCAAAAAATCTAATTCTTCATTAGTTGTAGTGGAATACTCGGAAGCACCTTCATCAACTATCACATGTGGGCTCTCTTCAATCACCATGGTTCTTTTGTTAAAAATATGAAAAGCTCTAGAATTATTAGAGTAACCCAAGAAAATTCCAACATCACTCTTTGCATCAAATTTCTCTAGATCATCCTTACCATTATTCAAAATGTAGCAAACACTCCCAAAGGCTTCAAAGTATGAGATGTTCAGTTTCTTACCTTTGTAGAGTTCATAAGGGATTTTATTTACAAAAGATCTTACCATTGCATGGTTTATGATGTGGCAAGTCGTATTTATCGCTTCAGCCCAAAAATAACGGGGAAGGCTACACTCACCCAGCATTGTTCTCGCCATATCAATTAGTGTTCGGTTTTTTCGTTCAACCATGCCATTTTACTCTGGAGTCCTCGGTGTAGAAAAATTGTGAGTGAATCCTTCATTCCTGCAAAATTCATCAAAGCTAGTGTTATCAAATTCACGCCCGTGATCACTCTGTAATCGGGTAATCATGTAACCCTTCTCATTCTGAACCCTTTTACTCGTTATCAAGGCTAGCCTCAAAACGACCACCCACACATTGAGCAAGGAGCCAAGCCAAAATAGAAAAAACTAACTTGTTTCTCTAAGTGATGTGTACAAGGATTGAAAAAGCAGGAAAGAGGCAGAGAACAACAAACTAGATATTCCATTATCTTGTTCGAAAAAGTATACATCCAGTTCTACCCTCTACATTACTCCTTTCACTACTCTCCAGGCGAAGGGCCCTAGAGGGAGGTGCCAAACTAGGGGAGGCGGTACTCCTTCCGCCTTACAATCCTCTCCCTGATTCCGCGCCCTATAGGTCGACAGGGGCAACAAAGAAGCTACTGACATGGAAGACACGCTCCCATGCTCTTCGGTAGTGCTCCTCACCATCCCTCAGCCATTGTTCAGCAAGACTGAGACTGGTTCGGAGTTCAAACAGTTGGGCCTCCAAGGTCCTCCCCTCCTCCCTCTCAACCAATCTCTCGGTTGTCTCTCTTTCTCTGGCTCTTTCCGTCTCCGCTCGTTCCCTCTCTCTGTCCTCCCTTTCCAGCTGAAGGGTGATCCTCAACTCCACTGTATCCCAAGAGGGGTCGTCGCCTCGATGACCTCGCAGTTCCTACTCTAGCTCCGCTATCTTGGCTTGCCCCTGTGTGGCGTGGGCAAGTGCATCTTGCATCTCCTTCGTCTGCCATAACCACTATCTCAAGACATGTGGCAAAGCACGAATAAAGAAAGTTCAATGGAAACCCTCACCTGTGCAGAAAGTATTCCTTCTACCTCTGCAGCACGCTGCGTAGCACGGGCGAGCTGCTCATGAAGTAAATCAAGCTCCGAGGTAGGGATCCATAAACTAGAGGAGACGTCGCCTGCTCCCATCGCTGATGAGGCTGCATCAAGCTACGCATGCTGCAACACGCATAAGGTGACGTCGAGGGTTTAGTACAAGAAAATCAAGGCTATAACTAGGACCATGTGCATAAAGACTTACCGAAGAACTCAAAGTTGCACGAGTATCATGCAACTGTAGTTCCGTGTCTGCCAGGCAAGCCCGCAAGTTTGCTACCATGGTGTCACGGGCATCCTGCAGTCAGGACACATGGGTTAAAAAAAATAAAATGGGTGGCAGATACTTCTCCCTTAGTTTCTCCTTCATTTCCTCCCACGTGTTTATGGGCTCCTCTCGCCTCCTAGCTAAGAGATTCTCAACATTACACCAGTAGGTCTTGGCTTGACCTAGGAGCTTCATCTTGACAAACCTCACCCTTGTAGCAGGGGTCATGTGGTGATGCCAATCAAAGTATTGGTCCATCCCGATCTCCCAATCGAGATATGTGGCTGGATTTAGGGACCCATCAAAACTAGGAGCGTCAATCGTAACGTTCTGTAGGATGATCTCTTCATCATCGAGGCCTCTCCCCATAGGTGCATGATCACCTTGCTCTCTACCTCGAGGAGCCTGATGTTGGCAGGCTTGGTCTCTCTCTACTCTAGGGTTGGCTACGGGATCCCCGCGACCATTCAACCTTCCTTCCTCTCTCTTCACGTGATCCTCTAGGACTTGGATCCTCTCTCCTAGCTCCGCTCATAATTGGGCTATCGACTCTTCAATTTGAGCCGTAAGATGTTCCTTGAGTTGAGCTAACATGGCATTCACGCCCTCCTGATTTATGGGTGGTTGTAAGGTTGAACTGCGCTCTAGACGGCCCAATGGATTCCTAGCCCAACGTGACATGCACGAGCTCGAAAAATGATGCAATCCTGGGACTGAAAATTAGCAAGGTGTGGACCCAATTTGTTGGCTAATATGCAAAGGATTAATTCCTTTTTGTGAAGGGACTGGTCAGGGAGAGTTGCTCACCCGTAGGTGAAGTAGTGGTGGAACTATCTTCTGACAATTATGGTGCCCTAATGCGGTACTTCTAGGGCTTAAAGGATGGGCACATACAAGCTCTCTCTCTCCATCCACAGCGATGCACTCAGGGGACAGGCTGCATGGATAGGGCTCTCTCTTGCTTCGTCGCGCGGCAATTGATGAGGATACTAAATAAGCAAGTTTATGGGAGCATGCACCTGACTAGACTGAAAAGTCTAGCTCTGACTGGAGACGAAGACAAGTGGGGATGTGTGTGTCTGCACGGTGTCGATGAAGCTTGAACGGTTACAACAAATTCACTCCACGCAGGGAGAATTTAATTTATTATAAAATCACTCGATTTAAAAATCTTCTAATAGGAAATTTCAACTTTTTTTATGAAACGAAACACGGCTCCCATGCACAAAAACCCACCGAAACCCATGAATGTTACAGTGGGAGCTGAGAGAGCGGCACCGACGATGGAGAGCTACGGCACCTCACGGTGTTTGAGTCACTTGTGTCACAATGTGTTTAGGTTCCAAGACTGTGATGGTCTAGACTAACACAAGATGTGCTCCTTCTGATCACTAAGCAGACAATGGTGGGCATCAGGTCGGGACTGGAGACCTGTCGTGCGATATCTATCGATAACGACGATAAGAGGGAAAAATATTTGATTAATCACCGAGCAATGGGGCTACATGGCCGATAAGTCGATTCTTATAAAATGGAAGAGAGAGTGTGTTAAACAGCCTTGAATGCCCCACATTAGGGTATGAAAGGTATTTAGGGCCGTATCGATCACATGTTGACTATTTCTTATTGTTCTGTGCACCCTCAAACTCATGTGTTGTGAAATAGTTACCGACACGTCTATAATGATTTTGTCGGGAGCTAGGGCTCCGCGCGGGGAATGCCACGTGGAAGCAATCAAGATAATAATTAGTAAAATATCATTGTATCTTTTATCAGTTTTACTATGTGAGGGCGTGCAAGTCACTTGTGTCAGAATGTGTTCAGGTTCCAATACTGGGATGGTCTAGACTAACACAAGGTGCGCTCCTTCTGATCACTAAGCAGATGATGGTGGGCATCGGGTCGGGAGTGGAGACTTGTCATGCCATAAAGGTCGATAATGGCGATAAGAGGGGAAAAGGTTTGATTAATCGTCAAGCAATAGGGCTGCATGGCCGATAAGTTCATTGCTATAAAATGGAAGAGAGAGCGTGTTGAACAGCCTTGAAAGTCCCACATCGGGGTGCGAAAAGGTATTCAGGGCCGTATCGATCACATGTTAACCATTTCTGATTGTTATGTTGCCCCCTTAAACTAATATATTGTGAAATAATTACCGACACGTCTATAATGATTTTTCTAGAGCTAGGACTCCTAACGGGGAATGCCACATGGAAGAACTTGGATATTGTGCCAATCTCCTTGAGTCACGTGCACATCATTTGGGGCAGGTGTGGAACATCTGTCAGACCGCGGGTCAACATGTGGATTGAGGTTTATGCACCTGGGACTCAAATCGGCTAAGATCAAACACCGGTCATGTAGGTACCCTTGAACGGTCCACTCTAGGCAGCTCAGGGACATGCGGTCGAACAGGGGCCACACCAGGGGATATACAGCCATCCACAGATCATCCTTGTCCTGGTTCAAATGGGGCATATGTGGTTAACCTGTGGCCGCACAGAGAAAAGACGGCTGACTCCCAACCGCACGTGGGGGATGGACGGTCCATCACAGCCGTCCATCCTCCAACGGAAAAAACACGTGCGGTTGGACCCTAGCCCCACAAGGGAAAGGCGGCTAGGACCTCACCACACAAGGCATGTGGGGTCCAGCTCTGGCCGCAGCACTGCCAATGGCACCAGATGACGTGCGGCCTACCCCTGGCCACGCGAAGGGTCATGCGTCCAGACCCTGGCCGCACACCCCAGCGCACTGTGCAACGGCCACAAGCGACGATCAAAACTCATGGGATGGACGGTTGCCTTGGGGCCACACATAGGATGTATGGTCCCACGACTAGTCGCACATACCCAGTGCGTGCCAAGCCATTGGGAGGTTAGACCATGGCCGCAGAAGGGGATGCCCACTACACGCCGAGCAGAAGGGCGGTCGCACCAGGGCCACACAAGGGATAAACAGCCTCTGGTTCGACCATTTATCTCTCGCCGGTACGAAAATGGCGAACCAGTTAGAAAACTCCATTTTTGGCCCCGTACAAGCCCCACGGAGGGGGAAACGCAAGAAAATCAACCCCTAAGCCCCCTAGCATGCTTCTACGCCCTTGAAACGTGAAATCGGGGCGTAAAATGGCGGATTGGGGGAACTCTCTCGGTGGCATGGACGACCCTTCCCGGCACAAAAATAACTGCTCTCGGCCTCGCCTTGGGCTAAAACTCGCGGGGAAGGAATGCAAGAGGCTAAGGATCATCCCCCTACCTTTGGTTCATGTTGAGGTGCATCGGATCATCCACACACCATGAAGAACGCCGTTAAGATCTCCATCCCTTTACGCTTCCCACGCTCGCCGCACGCCGTCGGGATCGTCCTACCGTCACCCACCCTCCCTGCAAATCGTCAGGGGACATTTCACCCTCCGGGGGCGGCGGCTCATCCGCAACCGATTAGGAGGACCATCGCACGCCCCTCCCCCGGAATAGGAAGCCTCCTCCACCCCGAGGAGGGAGAAATCTGGAGCGCATCAGCCATTCCAGGAGACCGAGGCTCCCGAAGGGCGTCGGGGTAGCCTACAGGAGCACCGCTATAGCCCCTCGATCCAACGACAATCGGAGCTGTCCCTTCGACTGTGAGACTTTAAGAGGCATTTTGTAAAACAAGAGCACTCCCTCCACACTCTATAGAAGACCTATACTATGGAGGACGAGGAGTAATCCCCATTCTCTGACCATGTCTTGAAGGCCGAGATATCTCCCAGGATCTTGCTTCCAACCTTCAAGGCATACAACGGCCAGGGAGACCCGGCCGACCACTACGACAGCTTTGACGCCCTAATGACCCTGCATGGGGCGTCCGACACCATCAAGTGCCGAGCGTTTGCGACCACCCTGGTCTAGGGCGCTCAGGGGTGGTTTCGAGCCCTCGCCCCTGGCAGCATCCTTGACTTCTGACAGTTCGGGCGAGTGTTCAAAGAAAGCTTCACTGGCAGCAGTCCTCCCCGGTCAGTAGCGGGACTATTGGCCCTCAAACAGGAACAGGGGGAGAGGCTCTGGGCCTACATTAACCAGTTTAAATCAAAGGCCTTGCGTATCCCCCGCCTAGACGTTGCCTCAGCTATCACCGAGCTGACCGGAGGCACCCGCGATGAGAACCTCTGGCGTGAGCTGGTGCTTCATCCCCCTACCGCCCTCGCCAAGTTAGTGACCCTGACCCTGCGTCATGCAGAGTGCGAGGAAGTCCTCACCGCTTGTTGCAGCACGACGGGCTCGGGTCAATAGGGGGACAAGAGGTGACCAGCCGAGCAAGGCTCTGGCTCTGGCTCTAGCCTGGGTAAGATAAGGAGTCGGGACGGAGACCACAAGGAGTCCTCTCAGAAGTATGAGTGGTACACTCCTCTGACCACCCCCGTCTATGAGATTTATGAAGATATCAAGGGCTCGGGCCTCCTCCGCCACCCCGAGCCTATGAAGGCAAAGCACCGCAACCGCCGCAAGGGTCGGACCTTGGTTTAATTCATCGACATTGGTTAAATGTCGAAGCAAAGGATATAGTTCTTAACAAGGATGAAAGGTCCAAGTTAAGGGACAAAGGTCGACCGATCTTGCCGATGATGATGAGGGGCGAACATAAGTTTGTTCGTCGACACGGGTTACATGCCAAAGCAAAGGTAGATTCATTAACAAGGATGAAAGGTCCAAGTTAAGGATAGAGATCGACCGATCTCACAGATGATGACGAGGGTCGAACATAAGTTTGTTCATCGACACGGGTTACATGCCAAAGAAAAGGTAGATTCAGTAACAAGGATGAAAGGTCTAAGTTAAGGATAGAGATTGACCGATCTCGCCAATGATGATGAGAGTCGAACATAGGTTTGTTCATCGACATGGGTTACATGCCAAAGCAAAGGTAGATTCATTAACAAGGACGAATGATCCAAATTAAGGATAGAGATCAACTGATCTCGCTGATGATGACGAGGAGGGTCGAACATAAGTTTGTTCATCGACATGGGTTACATGCCGAAGCAAAGGTAGATTCATTAACAAGGATGAAATGTCCAAGTTAAGGATAGAAGTCGACCTGTCTCGCTGATGATGATGAGGGTCAAACACAGGTTTGTTCATTGACATGGGTTACATGCCAAAATAAAGGTAGATTCATTAACAAGGACGTAAGGTCCAAGTTGAGGGTAAAAGTCAACCGGTCTCGCCGATGATGATGAGGGTCGAACACAGGTTTGTTCATCGACACGGGTTACATGCTGAAGCAAAGGTAGATTCATTAACAGGGATGAAAGGTCCATGTTAAGGGTAAAGGTTGACCGATCTCGCTAATGGCGATGAGGGTCGAACATAGGTTTATTCATTGGCATGGGTTACATGCCGAAGCAAAGGTAGATTCATTAACAAGGATGAAAAGTCCAAGTTAAGGGTAGAAGTCGATCGGTCTTGTCGATGATGACGAGGGTCAAACACAGGTTTGTTAGGGGATCTCCAGTGGGACTTATGATGATTGTCCCTTCTGGAGTTTCACTAAGAGGAAAGAGGATTTTTTTTAGATTACCACTTTACTGGCTTAAGCGTCCTTTTGGGGCTCACCCCTATCTCCAGTCCCAGTTCCAGCACCAGTTCCAGTTCTAGTCTCGGTCCCCAGCTACAACACCTAAAACGGTTAGTCGGCCAGTCCAGCCCCAGCCCTTGTCCCAGTCTCTAGCTACACCACCTCAACGGTCAGCTGGCTGGCTCCAGCCCCAGTTTTCTAGATTAATAGGAACAACTTTTGGCTAATAACATGACGATGACAAGCTTGCTGGGGATTAATATCGGCTGACACATTGAGCCCTCCAATAACCCCAGCAACTTAGGCCAACACAATGTCATGGGTCAGCTCCAACCTCCATGTAGACCCTAGTGATGTCATACCATGCTGTTGTGGGATAGCCTCCAGCCACCAGTTTCCAATTTCCCGTCCCCCGCACCAACAAACCTGTACAGATTACCTCTCAGCCCCCCAGTTTCCAGTCATCCTGGTCAACATGCCCCACTTGGGTAGACCCCAGCTCCCAGTTCCTAGGCCCTAACATCATGCACCCAGTCCACTTTTCAGAACTTGGCCTAATACACCCTCCAGTACCCTATGCTTAGCCCCCAGTACCCTATGCCCAGCCCCTCCAGTGAACCCAATATCCAACTTCTAGCATATAATACTCAGCCCCTAGTCCCAATGCCCAAATTCGGGTACCCAGTTCCCTGCCTCTAGTATCGACACATAATAGAAGAATCAACCATGACTACCAGTACACGTGATTGCCGACCTATATAGCATCTTTGTCTCACAAGAGAAAGGATGGGACAATACAAGGAGTGACAGAGAGGAATCCAGTATTTTGTCATTCATAAGCTATAAAGGAGCCCAAGACATGCCCTTGGGAGAACAAGAAATTTATGCAACTAGGCATAGAGCATAACACACAAAAAAAGGGAGATACAATTAAGTCATGGCTCGCTACCCTTCAACGCCAATAGGCGAGACTGAGCAGCCGTGAGCTCTGCCTCAAGAGTAGACAAGAGTTGAGTACTAGCCTCGACCGTGCTCGTAGCCTCTTGCCACTCAGTCCAGACGTGCTCGATGGCTGCCTGCTGCTCCTTGAAGGCCATCCTCAAGGCCTCGGTCCTGTTCTCGGCCTCCTCCAGCTAAATAGCTCGGTCTTGGGCTCGTGTCTGAGCCACCTTGGCATGGCCCCTTTGCTCGGCCACGATCGCCATCAGTCGGTCCAGCCTCTCCTGTTCCTCCCGGACGGTAGGTAGCCTCTGAGCTCTCTGCTCCTGTTCCTGACAAAGCTACAAGTACTCAACCCATATCGCTACCAGCCCTGACATCCAGGGCTCCTGTGGAAAGTTGAGTGTGTGGTAGCCTTGGGTGCACTCCGTCAGACACCTCCTCAAGTCCTCCTGAGAAAGAAGAGGGTCACCCTGAAGGTACCCTCGTGCTCGCCGAAGCAAGGAGGTAGCCACACTCCCGTCCACCAACGGCTCTGGCGATGGAGTGGAGGTGGGCCATTTGACCCCTAGCCTCAGGGAAGTGTCGACCATCTCCATCAGCACGTTAGTCAAGGCTACATAATACCAAAAAGAATAAATGGAAAGTGAGACATACATATGAAACTTTCCTTGAAAAGTAAGGTGGAAAACTTGAGAAAACCCTCAGCATCTACCCAGCATAGGCCCTCCCAGACCTGTGACATCACTCACCGGGGTAGGGGAAGGCAATGACTCCTCAACGACCGGGAAGCCCTCTACCATAGCCCTGCCCCCTCTGGTAGCTAGGGACAGGGCGGGAAGCTCCTCTCGCCATTTACAATAAGAGCCAACACACACTCCTCCTCCGATGCCAGCACTACATACAAAATAGAAGCATCCATATTCTGCCAGAAAGCATAAATAAGTGCTAAGGGGGAGGGAAAGAGCCCCATACACCTACAGAAGTAACCTCAGTCCCCATCGCCTCGACAGATGAGGCCCCAGAAGAGGAGCCTGAACTCTCCTCTATCTCCATGGCAAGGCTACCACTACATGAGGAGCCTGAAGAAGCCTTCGAGAAATCTCCGGAGGCGACAAAACTAGAAGCCTCTACGGACCAATGAAATAACAAGGTCAACATATAATCTGACCCGTTGAAAATGAAATTGGCCAACCTAAGGGCCTTAAACAAAGCTCACCAGTCGAGGCACCTCTATCGGAGATCCCCTCTATGTCAATGATCTCCTCGTCTTCTCCAGCCGGAGCTATAGCTATAGGCTCCCCGCCTACAGCTCTAGCAGTGTCAGGAGGAAGCTCACCCTCCTCCAAAGGAGATGAGGTACCGGTGACACATACCAGGAAAAGTTTAGTAGTTGTAAAGCTCAGCAAGCCAGTATAGAATCTAAGTCTACAATAACGTACCTGAGGGTCCCATGGTGGAAGACCCAATCAACCCCACAGTGCAGGCAGAAACCACAGCCGACAAGGAAGGAAGAGGCAACACCGGCATCGGCTGCGATGACAGAATGACTGCGGCTCCAGCAACAAGTGCCATCAGATTACCTGCTACTCCCGGCTCAGCCTCAAAAGAGGGAAGCTCCACTGACGGTCCGGTCCTAACCAGCTCTTGGACCATCTCCAAGGTAGTAGCCTGGTCATCAACTGACAGACAAGACGATAAATCCAGTCAACAACCCCAGTACAACAAACATAGGGAAAGAAGAGGTTAACCTTTCCTATGGTGGCTTAGCACTTACCTGCGCCATCCTGGGATGCCTCAGGCCCTTGCCCACCAGCATAAGTGGGCACTTCACCTCTGGTCTCGGGAGGGACAAGGCCCCCCGTCGTCTCTACCGTCTCTACATGGGAATACATGGCAATGTTAGTCTCCAAGCAAGACATTGCTATGGATAGAGCATTATCAGTCCTAGGGATCCTACCTAGCTGAATGCTCTCGGGAGCTTTCCATGGCTCAAAGTTAGGGAATGCATCAGTGTTAGGGCCAGTGTTGTCCATCATGTGGAGAATCTCATCGTCGATATCATACCCGATCTTGTCGTCCAGCAAAGGGTCGGTCTCCAAGGGTGGCGAGAAAGCCACCTCAACCCCAACCTCTAGCGGAGCTATGAAACCAGTCGAACACATAAGGTTAGTCAATCATAATGACTAAACTGGCAAAAGAAGAAGGATTGAGCATGGCACTTACTCACAGCTAGCTCTACCTCAATATGTTCATCCTCCCCGAGTCCACGAGAGGGCTCTCCAACCTTAGCCGCTCTAGCATCCACACAAGGGTGCTTCTGCCTAGGCTGAATGTCCATGTCACCACTCCCGGTGGATGTCCCCACTAAGGAATGATCTTCCACTGCTGGGGAACCTGACAAAGAAACACACCAATGAACAATGTCTCAGCCAAATAGGCAAGGAAGTAAGGTTAAGGCAACACAATAAAGAGTGTGTCTTACCTAAAGCCCCGAAGGGAGTTAGTGGCAGAGGGACCAGTTGCTCCGACTTTAGCCCCAGCACATGGGCAGCCTTCGCAACTTCCTCCTTGATATCCCTCAGTGTGTAGGCATGCTTGATATGAGAAACAAACTCCACCGGCCCGGCTGACCCGATCATGTGAGCAATATGATGCCTCCAGTCGGTGATGGCGGTGTTAGTAAAACTCACCTCTGGGAGCACTTCGTCTAGGGTGGTACTCCTCCCAAAGCCACAATCGGCTCAGAACTGGGTTCACCAAGTCCTCTGCGACCTCAACCTCGACGTCCCAACTCCTGTAATAGCTGCAGGCCCCGCCTGCGTCAGCCTCAGGGGCTTGATGGCCCCACTATAGCCCTGCCTCGATGACGAGGAAGCTTGACCATCCTGGGGCCACTACTGCTCAAGCCACTCCACGTCCCTGTGAATCTGAGAAAAGTGGGACCTCAGGTACTCCGCGTCCAATTAAATGGGAGGCTAATCCTCCCGCAGAAGTCGACCCTCCTCAGCCTTCCGAATCGTCGAAGCCTTCTAGCGATATAGATGGCTATGCTCAAACCACCACTAATGTAGTTGACGCCGAACCTCCCCGGGTGATCTAGCCTCGGTATCGACACCTTCTCTGGCTCCCCATGGCAATTGAAGTCCTGCTAGGCCACTGCTAGCAAGTGACTATCCCTGCCCTTATACACCCGACCTACTATCAGAAACTCTTGGTTCGGCAGGATCGCCTGATGATACCCAAAGTTCCTGGCAAATCGATGCAAGTAGTTGGGCTCCAGGACATTGGCGTTGGACTATTGCAGCGTTAACACCGTCGGACAGGTGCTGATTACCCACTCAGTGTAGACAAGCGTGTCTAGCTCGCGTTGGTGAGGTAGGGCACTGGTTGCCCCATCCCTCGTCGACACCAGAACTGGTTGAAAGCCTCTCGACCAGTAGTCAAATAGGAGCCCGCCCTCACCTCTGCCTGGCAAGTAGGATAGAGCCCTCCTGGCCCTCTCCAACTGATCTGCTGCATCCCCGTCTGGCTGACTAGTGAAGCTGAAGAGTAAGGGGGTGTCCGGGTTCGCCACTGTCGCCCGCGTCACCAGCCAGAGAAAAAGTAGACCAGCCCACACAGTAAGGTAGTGGGTCGGCACAAGCAGACTCCTCTCTCGTGGTGCAGGGTGTACTGACAACACCCCCAGTCAGTGGTAGATGTTGGCCAAGGCCGCGGGAGCCAACGCCAATCTCCATCCCTCCGCTAGGAAGCACGCGGACCATAGCAGATTTACCCACAAAAGACAGTCCTCTCCATGGGGGACCACAAAAGTCACCAGTCAATATGCCAAGTAGGCAACCAAATATGTGGCGTCCGATAGCCCATGGGGATTCCACCCCTCTCAGTGCATAAATGTATCTGGTGTAAGTCCAGAACTATAGCTCTACCTTTGTGTACTCCTCCCAAGGGGTCTGGTCTGGCACAAACTCGTGATTAAAACAGAATGACCCATTGTAGAAGTGACAGACCCACGCCTTCAAAGGCACCCTCAGAGTATGTGTAACCTTTTCTCTCCTAGGGCTAAATCCCTCTAGGTCTTCAGTAAATATCGATAGCTATGTGACATTCAGTACTGTCCCAGCCCGTCAATATGACTACGGTGGAGGTCGTCCCACACTACCTCCTCGTAACCTTTGCCACTGATCGGCAAGCCTGAAATCTAGAAGAGGGACCACATGTCCAGTGAGGTCTCCCCCTCTGCTATCGCCACTATGTTCCACCGATAGTTGAAGCGCCCCGCCAGTGTCTGAATAAGCCCCGTGTAGTAGGGGTACCTGTATAGCACTGTCGTCACTGCATACTGGATCCCTGTCCAGTCCAGAAGTATCTTGTAGTGGTGAACCACTCTGTCGCCCCCTCGTGGTATCTGTGAGAGGAGATCACAGATCAGTGACTGTACCAGCTGACAGCTGTCTGCCATAGTATCCTGTCCAGGAGGCTATGATCATCGTACCCCTCTCTAGCAAACTGTAGCCCTGACGGCTCTAGTATCAACCCCATCACCCCCTCAATCTCGACTCGGTGGTGGCCGTGTAAGTCCCAAGAGGCTGGACCCAGTGCTCCAACTCGAACCCCAAACTGGTCAGCCCTACTAAAGAACCACAGGCAATCTACGCTGGGGAACTACCTCTATCTCCAGAAATATGTCGAAAAGCTTGGGAAGCTATAGACCGTAACTCCGTGTAGGCTGTCTCTCACCAACAAAATAGCCCGCTCCAGCCGATGACGCTCTCTAGCCACAGAAGGGTCTCCTTCCTCTATACCAGTAGGAATGAAGCTCTTCATGAACTCGAACAAGTGCCAATCCAAGGGAAACTCCCTTAGGTAACCCCCAGAATGGTCGTATGTGTAAATGCCGCCGGTCTCAGAGATCCTAGCTAACTCCACGGCTCCGTCACCACTCATCCCCTCTCCGATGGGACCCTCAGCCACCAGGGACCGCCCCAAGTCGAGCTGGCCAATAGTGGCCGTGGTGATGACAGGCGGGCCCAAAGGAGGCAAGGGCCGCCCAATCCTCCTCACCCAGTGATCCTCCTCATGGGCAACATGCCTCTGAGCCTGATCATCTCTACCAAATCTCACCATAGCTGTAAAATAGTTGCACAAGGAGTGAATACACGGTGTTGGCAATATATAAAAAGCTAGCACATGAAGAAAATATATGTATGTGGAGGGCATAAGAAGCCCCAAATATGACTATAACGCAGCAAATTGAGGAGTTCATGGGCCATCTACCCTCGCCTCTGCCTCTGACGCATGTCCTGTGAGGGGCATTTGTTGTACCCAGACATTTTCCTAGCTAAAATGGCAAGCAACAAGGGTTTGAGAATTTTCCAGAACACCTTTATGGTTGTGTCCACCCAGCCTCTTCTACACCCTGCCAGGTCCAACCAAGGGTCCTAACAAGTTAGCCATGACTCATGGCAACATAAACAATTGGCCGAGGCCACCCTTGATCACCTAGCCTGTGGGTTTACCCACCTTCAACTGAGCCACCCGGGCCAACCTGGGGGCACCTTGACCGCAAGCCACAACACGTGGCACCCAACAATGAGGCCGAGGTTTATCCTCAAGACACCTCCCTCCAGTATTCAAAAGTCCAAGGAAGACTTTTCCTAGTCAACTACGGGCTCCGAGAGCCCTTGCCACGCCTATACGGCCCGTCCTCGTGTATCGGGAATTCTTCCGAACACCTCAGGGGCATGTATTTCCTAGCTATTCTATAGCAAGCCGAGGGGCCAATCCCGCGGCTTGAACACACTAGCCGTATCCTACGGTAATCCTCCAGCAAGTTGGGGCCACCCCCGACCCCCAGACACAAGGTGATGAGCCACCTACTTTAGCACTCGGGCCAACCCGGGGCTGCTTGTCAACCCGCCTTGCAATGTGGCATAATTCACCCAGGGCCCAGGAAAATTAACTTGCTCTCCAGTTGAAAGGAAATAGAAGAGGAACATCTGTGAATCTGTTACCCTTTCTCTCCTCCCAGCTCTAGGTAGAAGAATGGTAGTCATCATGTAATGAAGTATGTGCTGCAGAGCTCGGGTCGAGAGGAGATGCAGTCGAAATTTTGTTGAAAAGTAGTAACATGATAAGGGCAAGAGGGAGCAACAAACAAATGGGTGGTAATAAGTTAAAAGATAAAAGGAAACAACAAGCCAATGGAATAAACAACGATAGAATGCTTCAACTAAAGCAAGGAACTGTGGTCGATACGAAGAGAATCGGAACGAATGACGACTAAGTAACTTGAACACTCGTCTCGCGAGAAAGAAAGAAATGAAAGTGGCCAAGAGAGAATGAAGAGGAAACTCCCATGGACCTTGCTCCGGCTGCACTGACCCTCAAACCAACCTGCCCTTGGATCTTCACTGGCACACCCTGCCCTAGAGCTTCCCCGGCACACCCTAGTTGGCCCTACCCGGTACAGCTCAGCCAGAGCTTCCCTGGCACACCCTAGGTGGCCCTGCCCGACACACTCAACCCTTGAGCTTCCCCGGCACACACTTCCCCGACACACCCATAGGGGTCTTCCTCGGCACACACTTCCCTGGCTCTCTTCGACACACCTCCCCCCAGCCTCCACCCGGTACGCCCAGCTCGGCCTCCCCGGCACGCTCCTAACCCAGCACACTCCATATGAGCCCTGGCCGACACACCCAGCCACCCCCTTAACATCTCAGCCAGGCACACCTTGCTTGGCCCTTCCCCGGTGTAGTCTTAGCCCCTTACCTGGCACACCCTTGCCGTCCCTTAGTGGTACACCCTGCTGCCCTCCCCGGCACACCCTCTAGCCGACATGCTTTAGCCAGTGTTTCCCTGGCACACTCGGCCAGGCCTTCGTCGGTGCGCCTCGACCTTGACTCCCCGGTGCGCTCTCTTGGTGCTTCCTCGACACACTAACCCCAACCTTCACCGGTACGCTCCCGTGGCCTCCTTTCCGGCATGCTCTCCCTGTGCTCAACGGCACGCCCCTTTCTGACCCTTTCCATACCTTCACCGGCACGCTCCTTTAGCCCTCCCATTAGTCCTCCAGCAGCCCACTCTTCCTTCAAAAAAGAGTATATAATATGTAATGATAATGATGATAATAATAATAATAATGATAACAAATTAATAATAATTTTGATGAATAAATAAATTTACAAACAAACACTACCTCCCACAGGGAGGGGCTTTAAGCTGGCCAGGCGGGGTATGGAAATTAAGCTATGATAACCTTGGCCGATAATTCTGATTATCGAGGTAGCAAGCAGAACTTGGGGCTGATGTGAGTGCCTCAGAATGCTAGAAGCAGCAGCGTCGACAGCCAAACATCAAGGGACGTGGTAGTAGTAAAGAGGGATGTTCGGGGCCATCGCTGAGCAGAGGAGGGACCGCTGCAAGGTCAGCTATCCAAGTCGCGCCAGTTCTGCCTGCACTGGGATAGCAGGACAGTGGAGCGAAGATGCTGCTGCTGCGAGGTCCTCCGTTCGTTGTTGCAGGTGGGCCCAGATCCAAATTTCTCCCGACTGACTCAGGAGAGATCAGTTAAAATTGTGGGCCAAACAGAGATCGTGAGTAGCTGGGGCAGCTTCAAGAGTCGGGGTGGATGGTTGCTGCTCTGACTATTCCAGAAGCAAAGACGCTGGAAGATATCCTCGCTCCGAGCACCTCCGAGCTCCGTTGATGGTGTAGCTGATATCTACACGACCGTGGGAGGGTATCTTCGAACAGCAACTAGAGACGCCGCCAAGGGAGGTCGGAGTAGGGAGATAGAGCCGGTATAGTGAGAGGGGGTCTGATCAGGCCCTAGTAGGACAGATCTGCACACCTCTGGGAGAATGGCTGGAACATCGGGCTCCGGGGTCCATACGAGGTCCTCCTTCTTGGGGTTGATAGAGGGCTTGTCAGACAAGTGGCACTCCAAGAATCCCAAGGATTAGACCGCGGGAGCCTCTGCAAGCCTTTTCTGGTTGTTTGCCTGGGAGGAGATGCGTAGGTCGCCGAGATTTGCTCCTCCGGGCAGCTCTGAGGTCAGACGTGGGCGGGGCTGCCCTTGTTGCGAAGCTGACTAGACAATGATTCCAACGGTGTATAGCACGCCTCTTGAAGATTCAAGATGGCATCATGGAGACCTCTGCAACTTGCTGGTTCTCTTGCTACCTACGACCCGAACCAAAGGTGCTTGTGGAGGGAAGGTTATGGAAGGGTAAATTGGGGAGTTTGCAAGGGAATGTGGGCTGATGGTAGGGGAGAGGGGGGGGGACGAGGATGAAGAGATGAAGCTGGAGCGTGAATTTTATCGGCATGGAGTTGGCATTTAAGACACCTCTTGACATAGAGGAAGCAATCTTCCTCTAGAGTGGGCCAATAGTAGCCCTGCCTAATGATTTTCTTCGCTAGAGCCTGGCCATTGACGTGACCACCACACTCGCTTGAATGAGCCACTTTGTCTACCTTCCAGATTTCATCGTCATCTAGACATCTCATGAGCATTCCATTGGTGGCACGCCTGTATAATTCTCCAACAATGATAGTGTACTTCAAGGTGGCTCTTCTGATTATCTTACGCTGCTCGGTGTTTGCCCCTTCCGGGAATGATCCATCTCGACAATATAGCTCGATTTCATAATACCAAGGCAATTCTTCTTCCTCCAGGATCTCTTCTAATTCTGTTAAAGATACTTCCATCAATTCTTCCTTCTCGGCCCTTGCCTCTACAGTTTTCCTAAGGTTAACATACCCAGGATCCTGAAGAGAGGGGGCATCCAATCTCTGAATGACGATAGTCTCAGTGCTCCGATTGAGAGGAAAGGATAGAGAGGAAGCGAGGGAAGCTAAAGCATCAGCTAGAATATTCTGAGATTGGGGAGTGTGGATGTAGATCAATTTGTGGAATTACCTAGCAAAGAGCGTGACCAAATTTTGATATGACTTGAGCTTAGGGTCACGAGTGCGGTAGGTGGACAGAACCTGCCACCGGACGAGCTGAGAGTCTCCTATGATCTTTAAGTGGCGCGCACCGAGGAGGTAAGCGTGCTTTAAACCGGCTAGGAGAGCCTCAGACTGGGAGATATTATTAGTAGCAGGAAATCAAAGCTGATAAGCGAAAGGGATCGTCACTCCTTCCGGAGTGAGACGGACAGCGCCTATCCCTCGGCCTTGAGAATTGAGTGCACCGTCAAAGTGTAGAGACTAGAAGAGATGATGAGAGATGACAGAAAGATGCTCATCTAAGAAATCATCCTGAATAGAGTCAGTGTGAGAAATAGGAAGATGGGCAAGATGCTCAGCAATGGCATATCCTTTGACTGCCTTCTGAATGATGAATGTGATGTCAAATTGAGAGAGGAAGCTCTGCCAATGAGCCAAGTGCCAAGATAGATTCACAGGGAAACAATCGCCAAATGACAACAATGACAACAACAGCACTTGCAGAATCCTGGTTCCGTACTGACCACAGAACCACAGGACACAACTGCAAGCTGGGTCACATCAAGGCACAAGAATAGTTGAGCACACGACTACGAGGGACTAGTCATGCATCGAGCAGCTCACCAGGAAAAGACCCACAACAGTAACAACAACATCAATCTTGGGAAAATGCATCTCAAGGACCACGATCACATCTCGAGAACACAACACCCAAGAGAAAGTTACAGAAGAGCAGAGGGTACTCAATCAGCAATTAAGTCAGCACATTCCCCAACTCTCACGAATGCCCGTGCCAACCCCATAATACCTCCAGCAACAATAGCATGGCAACCAACAACATCAAGGCACAGGAAGCCAAGATGAAGTCGAATCGAGGAAAATAATTCTCTCGACCGACCAGAATCTTACAATTAACGATCCTCGACCTATGGGTTATCAGGCCACATGCTTCCACTACGCACTCATACAACACACAACGCACACAAGCAACAGAAATATCTCGGTATCTGCATCTCAGTACACACTCGATGCCATCACAATTCATGAAACTACAATATAACACGCCACGAGCACTGATCCTGCTAATAACCGATCACAAGTCGCCTAAGTGCAAACCAAGGAAAGTACCAGCATCAGCACAAAGCACAAAGAAGATGCTAATTTCAGCTTACCCTTACATCCTGAAATAATTACTGAACCTTCACAACACATCGGCCGCCAGACACGACACAACGAACACAGTGCACAACGGCTCTTAACACACAATTGGGTCCAAAGCCAAGCAACCGTAGAGCAAAGAAGTGGATCATGCTCAGAATTAACACAGTCCACATTTAAGTAGGCACAAGACAAAGGCTTTACCAAGACAGCACTTCCAAAGCTTACCTCAAAAAGACGCCACCAACAAGATGAGAAGAATCAAGCTCACTAACAGTAGCTCACCAGGAAGGGAAAATCCTAGGTTCACCTGAGCATCTTCTTAATCAAGACATCTAATCGAGCACTTCGACACAAGCGAAACACCTCAGGAGCTGAACAGACTCACCGAATACGACAGATTCGGTAGAACTGCGTCAGGCTTCTCTACTGCAGGCCAGAGAGGGCTTGGATGAGACCGTACTCCCAGATGGAGTATCAGATCGAGGCGAGACCAAGTCCCACTGAAAGAGGACTCAGTTTAGTGCTCTTAAACCAAAATTCTCTTCCTGAATCACCAGATCACACCAGTGGTAGCTCCTGGATATTGACTGGGTCGAGCTGTTTACAGAGACAGAATTCTGGACTCGATTCTCCGATGGCGTAGCTGTCCGATCTGAGGTTGGAACACAGCGGGGCCAGAGTCCTCACGAAGAGGGCCGTCCCAGGGATCTTTCAGAGCTGGAATGGTCCCGTTCTGAGGTGTGAGACGTCGGTACCGATGATTCTTGTGAAGTCGCGCTGTGCAGGACGCCGGCCAGATAGGGGAGACTTGTGGGGGGTATAACTCCCAGTGGCCTAATCAGAATGAGGCGAGACCAAGTTTGCCTGAAAGCTGACTGACCTCTGATGAACTCCTCTAGAGGGATCGGGTAGAAGATGACAGAAGAGACCGTGGTGCTTCCTGTGGTGGACTGCTTGTTCTAGTCGCCAATAATTTAGGCTTCAGGACTGGTTCAACTTGTCGTCGTCGGTGCTCTCGAACGGGAACTCCAAATGGGTCGGGGCTAGCTTTGGCTGAAAGCTAGATGACCCTAGTGGGGATTCTCCAAGGGGCTTGTCAAAAGATGGGCGATGACGCTGGAGCAGCTTCTGGAAGGCGCACAGGTCGCTGGCCGGACCTACCTTGCGCAGTCGAGGCAGAACGGTTGTCCCGGGCAGCCCAGATGTCGGATGGACGCGAGGCCACCTCGCCTGCGAAGCTGTCTTGAAGAGATTTCCAGCAACATATGATATGCCACCTAAAGATGTGTGATGCCTCCGAGGCAGACTTTGCAACTTGGAGCTTTACTGCTGGCTGTGAACTGGTGTAGGGCAGGGTGATAGGATGTGAGAGTAGGAGTGAGGGAAAGGGGATGGATGACCCTAGGATGGAGATGGGGAGTGAGGTCCGACCAGAGGAGGGTGTGGAGGTGGGAAGGGGTGTGTGGGGGCTGCTGGGGTGGCAGCTAGTGCGTCCACAAGTCTGGCATGCCCCGTGGGACCAATCCACCCTTCATCTCTTTACCAAAATTAGGGGCCCTGCGGCCCCCTTCCTGTAATAATAATTGCATCATTTTTGCAAATGCAGGAAAACCACACTTCAATGCCGAGGATGGCAACCACCTTAGGCTCACAGCCCGTTAAGAGCCATGTCGAGGGCGGCTACCTCACCGTCCCCCTCGGCTTCGGGAGCTTCCCTCTCGTGGTCGGCTTCCCCAACTTCCTTGGGGTGGCCTTTGTCAACATCCTGGACGTGGAAGCGTCTGACGAGCCCTGGACCAACGCTCCCCTCCGGGGAGCCATTGAAGCTGCTGTTGGCCGAGCCCTGGCCAAGAATGACAATGGCGTCTCAGTCAAGGCGCTAAGCTACAACGTGCATCACATGCACCAGGCTGCCGGTCCACCTCACCAGGGATCGGCGTCCCACTGAAGAAGGCTCTGAAGGAACAACACTGGCGCTACCATGGGGCACCGAATCTCCAACTCTGGGAGATCCATGACCGTTGGGAGCTTCCGAGTCCACCTTGATGGACGGAGGTCTGAAGTGATTTCAGATCGCATCGTACCAGCTATCTCAGTCCATAACTCCTTCCAGGGACTGGAGAAGATGAAAGAGAGGGTGGTGCCTGCCACCCCGGCCGCAACACTGAAGAACACGCCGGTGCGCAAGCCGGCCAAGCTCAAACAAGTCTGGATTCCCAGGGAAGCCCAGACCATTGTACCTGCTCAAGCGGGGCCCATCACCATCCGCCCGATGAGAGCCCGACAAAATGAAGGGGTCAAAGTGATGACTCTGGTCTACCAGCTGGCAGTTATTGCACCGGATCCATCAGAGAATGTCCACCGCCGGCACTGCAGGCGTCGTCACCAAGCCGCCCTCCCAGTGCCCATGGCTCACACTCCTGTTGCCGCCGTCGGCACGCAATCATCGGTTGCTCTCCCTGACCAAGAGTGGGAAGGGATCGAGCAAGCCATGAAAAACTATCTCCACGGCTCAGGGAGCACTCCTTTGGGTCATCAAAGACTACTGGGGGCAGTGGCCTCCACCTTCCAGGAAGAAGAACAGACTCGGCCCCCACCATCTCCCGCTGCAGGTATGTATATTTTAATTTTAAGTTCATAATATTCATTTTACTTATGAAAATTATTTCGTACAGGTCTCAGTGCCTGTACACCTATTGTATAGACGCCAGGCCCACCACCTCCCGCTGCAGGTATGTATATTTTAATTTTAAGTTTGTAATATTCTCCCTTTACTTATGTGTATTAATTCTTACAGGTCTCAGTGTCCTCCCACCTGTTATGCAGATGCCACCCCCACCACCTCCCGCTGCAGATATGTATATTTTAATTATAAGCTCGTAATATTCATTTTACTGATGACGTTCATTTCGTACACGTCTCAGTGTCGGCCCATCTGTTGTACAGATGCCACCCCCACCACCTCCCGCTACAGGTATGTATATTTTAATTTTAAGTTCACAATATTCATTTTACTAAGGTAAATTATTTCATACACTGCTATGGGCCTCCCACCACCTCCCACTTGTACAGGGCACACCCCCACCACTCAGCCACTTGACGATGCCGGCAGTCATCACGAGAGAGGCACGGCCCATGATGGACGTTGCCTGTGCTGGATCTCCGGGTAAATTTATAAGGTTATTACATTCATTATTTAGCCTTCAACAATCTAATATGAATATTTTGACATTTGCAATTGCAGTAAGAAATTTGAACCCCACGATGTTGTGCATCATTCCACCAAACTAGTAATGGCACATGTGCTTGGGCCAGTATCATCTTTCAAAGAATTTTCGATAGCTGTTCGCGATTCATTGTTCGACATGTTCTTCGTAAGTAATTACGTCATTTAATTCAATTATTTTCCAAACTCAATTCACAATAGTATACTAAGTGTGAAACTTAATTCATTTACAGTGGACTTATCAATTCATGAGTGGACATGATATGGCGAGATGTCGTCATGCCTGGGAGTCTAGTATGAAGTCAAATTACCGAAGGAAAGTACATGAGGCCTGAGAACACGCTAAACAAATGGCTAGTGGGAGTGAAGACCGATAGCTGTGGAAGGAGCACCACCCTCTATGGATGAGGAAGGAGGATTGGGACATAGTATGTGACAAATTTGTCGACCCCAAGTGGATAGAAAAGTCTCTTAAGGCAAATCGATCCACAGAATGAGCATGGCACACAAATGATCGCATGTCTGACACCTCTGAAATAGGGTAATGTCACTTACGTCTCACAGGAAAGGAGACACGACCTATGCCACAACAATAGCTATCGATAAAACAAATGATAAACACAACAAGCATCAGCTTAAACAAGGAAGCATAGTCCTCTCAGCTGACAGCTCCAAATCATCGACATTCAGCTCCAAAAACAATAATGAAACGTGGCACACAGGATGCCAACAACAGCACTAGACCACAAACATAATCGAGTCAGCCCTCACTCAGACGTTACATCTGATTTGAGTCGCATGCTAACTCTACCATAATATAAGAGTACAACAAAGCTAACCGACAAGACCTTGGTCCTCCCAATGCCAAACCAGATTCACAGGGGACTCCTCCCAGGCTGAACACAACCGCCAACAGACAATAACAACATCAACAACAACAACACTTGCAGAATCCCGACTCCATACTCAACACAGAACCATAGAACATAACTGCAAACTGGGTCACATCAAGGTACAATAACAGTTGAACACACGTCAACAATGTACTATTCATGCAGTGAGCAGCTTACCAATAAGGACCCACAACAACCATAACAATACTCGTGGGAAACACATCTCAAGGACCACGATCACGTCCCGAGAACACAACACCCAAGAAAAAGATTACAGAGGAGCGGAGGGTACTGAACCAGCAAATATGCCGACAGATTTCCCAACTCTCAAAGATGCCAGTGCCAGCACTATAATGCTTGCAGCAACAGCACAGTAATAAACAACATCAAGGCAAACATGGCCAAGATGAAGTCACATCGAGGAAAATAACTCTCTCGATCGGCCAGAATCTTCCAACCAACGATCCTTGACCTATGGGTTACCAGCCCACACGCTTCCGTTGCGCACTCATACAATGCACACAGGCATCAGAAATACCTCCGTATTTGCATCTCAGCACACACTCGGCACTATCGCAATTCACGAAACTGTAATATAACTCACCTCGAGTACCGATCCTGCTAATAACTGATCACAAGTCGCCTAAGTGCAAACCAAAGAGAGTACCAGCTTCAGCACAAAGATAAATGCAAATGAACCTATTGAAAAAAAAGAAAAAAAATACCATGAAAAATATCCTTGATCTTAGTAGTCGGGCCTACTTCACCTAAGATGTATTAAGGTTCGCGTAAAATGAAAAAGGGTGCCTTGATCTTAGTAACCGGGCCTGTTTCACCTAAGACGTGTTAAGGTTCGCGCAAAATAGTGAAGGGGTAGTGCAGCATCATGTGTGTAATAAAAGATCCCAAATGGACAAAGAAATAATGCAGTGTACTTAATTCTCTGCATTAGGAGGTGCAGAGTGGAAAGACACCTATCTAGACTAATAAATGGAGGATGCAATTGTCTTCGCTGTGGATTTAGTATTACACAAGCACAAGTGTTGTTGAACTTTGGGATGCATTCTTAGTCATGTCCTTTAATTTTCAACATAAGACTAGTGTGCATTAATGCTTCCTGATTCCTAATCTTTGGTTGATTCTGTGAAGGAGAAGCTGGATATGGAGGTATGAACTTTGTAAACTCTTATTAGTCCTAAATTTAAATCTAAGTGCATTACTAAGGGACTAACAATGAGTAAGTTGAGAGATGTGATGAGTGTTCATTTCTTTATGATAATTTACATCACATATATCATTTCATATGCACATAATTAGCCAATTATGCATATTTAACCGTTAATCTCAACCTTACATTAATCGATTTGTTCACGTAAATTAACTTACTTTGTGGTTAATTATTCAATGAAAAGAGGTTAAGGGTTATGAGAATTAATTTTTCATTACATAATTGTAAGTATTTATGATTTTTGTGAATAAAGTAATAATTTATAGTGGGCTTAATCCAAATTGTGTATGTGCAGGATGTCCAAAAAAAGAGAAAAAAGAAAAAATACACCATGAAAAATATCCCAATTCTTAGTAGCTAGGCCTACTTCACCTAAGATGTGTTGAGGTTCGCATCAAACGGAAAAAGTAACCCAAATCTTCATAATCGGGCCTGCTTTACTTAAGATGTGTTAAAGTTCACGTAAAATAGTGAAGGGGTAGTATTGCATCATGTGTGTAGAAAAAGATCCCAAATCAGACAAATAAATAAGGTAGACAAAAAGCTGGTATGATTAATGCCAAAGATCCAGGGTATTACAGTCCTCCCCTCCTTTAAGAAATTTCATCCTCAAAATTTAAGGACTAACAAGGGTAAGGTAGGAAAGAACAACCAAACAATTACAGACGCAAAACACAAGAAACAGAGCTCAGAGGAACATCATCAGGCTATTATCACGAATACATGCTCAAGAGTGAGCATGACCACTAGTGAACACAAGTCCGACACCTCTGGAATAAGGCAACATCATTTACGTCCCGCAAGATAAGAGACACGACTGCCAAGGGGCACAACACCGAGAAACGAATCGACAGAAGCGACAGGCACAGCCAATATCAGCTTACACAGGGAAACATAGTCCTCTCAGCTGATAGCCTGATGATATCATCAGCTCCAGTGCCAAAGGAGACAGGGAACACCAGGCACACAGGACGCCAATGATGGTTACACGGTGGAATAATAGCAAAATCAACAACACTAGACCACGCACAGCATTAAGTCAGTCCTCACTCGGATATCGCATCTGATTGAGTTGCAAGTTACTCCACTGGGAAAAGGAGCACAGCAAGCTACTGACGAGACAATGGTCCAACACATAAACGCAGAATCATACGAAAATAGCACTTGTAAAAATAACTGTTAACGACAACGGCACCTGTAGGATCCTGGATCTGTACAGCACACAGAACCATGGAATACACTGCAAGCAGGGTGGCATCAAGGAACGCGGCAGCTGAACATACGACTATAGGGAGTGAGTCATGCATCAGGCCGTTTTCCAAGAAAAGACTTACAACAATTGGGATCGATTGCAAAATGACAAGAGATACCACAGTTTCGGGGAACGCATCTCAAGGACTATGAACACGTCTCGAGAGCACAACACCCACGAGAAAGAATGCAGAGTAAAAGGGTACTTTATCAGCAGGGAAGTCGACGATTTTCCCAACACTCGCAAATGCCACACTAAAGCCAGAGGAATGAGAAATGACCGACAACAGTACGGTCACGATAACGTCTAGGCACATGCAACCAAGACGGAGTCACCTCGAGAAAGAGTAATTCTCTCGACCAGCCAGAATTGCACGAAAAGGAATCCTCGGCCTGTGGGTCATTAGCCCACACGTCCAACACCAGACTATGGGAAGAGGAACATTTCCCAATCCGAAAGACGCCACCGTACACATCAGGATTGAAGGGATTCCCCTCATCCTTTGTGATGAGGAAAGTGCCAGCTTTCTAGTGAGAGGCTTTAGCAGGGTGGTGGTCGGGAGCCTATAGCTGGCTCCGGTGGGAGGCCGCAGGTCAGCGGATGCCTCAATCTATGGCATGACGGAGACATCAGACGTCATCTCTTTTTCCGTGGAGGGGGTACCTTTCTGCAGGTGGTGGAAGGAGCGGTGGTGGCTGCATTAGGGTTTCAAAGGGGTGGTCTGCAGGTGGAAAATGATCAGCGGGCGGGGATTCGAATTTTGAATCCCCCGCTGGATCCGATCAGGGTCAGATCGGGTGGCTTCGGATTCTGGCAGGCCGGACGGAATGATCCAAGTGTAGCGGCAGAATCCGGGTCTGGGTCGGAAGCAGCGGGTCCACGGGGCGTTACCTGTGACTTACTCGCCACAGGCGGGTACTTAGCGGGTAGCGGAGGACCCACCCAGGGTCTCCTCCTTCAACCGAATTGCCTGTTAGAAATCCCTAAGGCCCCGGTCATGGGCGGAGTTTGCAGCGAAGGTCCAGCTGCGGCCGAAACTCTGCCATCGGCTGACCCTCTCCGATGACCAGGCGAGCAGGCCGGGCTAACACTGCAGCAGGTGCTCCAGGTGGTGGCGGAGCTTGATAGCAAGGTGAACGGCGTCGGCCATGGGCTCCCAGATGGTCCAGTCTGAGTGCCAACCAGGGACCACCCAGTCGTGGGGCTGTCCCAGGGGTGTCCTTCCATGGTGGCGGCGGCCTCTTCCGCTATGCTCCCCATGGCGTCGAGCCACAACCTTCGGAAGGAGGTGCTGCTACAGCACTCGCCAGCAGCCCAGTAGCGGCGCGTGTGGGAGGAGGAAGAATAAGTCCGTATAGTGCAAGGCTGCCCTGACTGCCTCGCCATCAGCGCCCTTGCCGGAGGTCTGGGCACACCGATCTTCCCTGCACCGAGATCCAGAGAGTGGCCCAGGAGGGGTTGATGGACTCGATGAAATACAAGAGGAAGGGGAGGAGTTGACATCGGAATATGAGGAGGGACTCTGTTTGGGTTGTTGAGGTGTTCAAATTCCTAGATTGATTGAAGTGCTCAGGTTGCCACAATTGCATAAAAAAGAGGGCTGAAAGCCAGTTAAAATTAGAAGAAATGAAGAAAAGTGAATGTGGTCAACATGGTCAATAAAGTCAACACTTGTCAACGAGAAAAGTCAATAGTCTAGTTCGGTCAGTCAAAGTTTCTACTAGCCCAAGACAAAGGTCGATGCACATTCATGAACATGAAGAAATAAGGTTGGTGCACATATGTTGATTATGTGTTATCAAGTCGATGCACATCTTGCTAGCTCACACCAAGGTTGATGCACCTCTTGCCAATACAAGACCAAGGTCGATGCACCTCTTGCTAGCCCAAGATAGAGGTTGATGCACCTTATGCTGGCACAAGGCCAAGGTTGATGCACATTCTGCTTGCCTAAGACAAAGGTCGATGCATATCATGCCAACCTAAGGCAAAGGTCGATGCACATTCTGCCAACCCAAGATAGAGGTCGAAGCACATTATGCTGGCACAGGGACAAGGTCGATGCACATTCTGCCAGCCTAAGACAAAGGTCGACACACATCATGCCAACCTAAGACAAAGGTTGATGCACATTATACTGGCACAAGGCCAGGGTCGATGCACATTCTGCCATCCCAAGATAGAGGTCGATGCACATTCTGCCAGCATAAGCCAAGGTCTGTGTACATGTGAACTCCAAGGTCGGTGCATGTTTTGCCTTCAACATTGCAAGCTCTGTGCATGTATAGAATATTAACTACAATGTTTGTGCACAAGTGAACTCTAAGGTCGATGCATGTTTTGTCTTCAACAATACAAGGTCTGTGCACATGTGAACAACAAGGTCTGTGCACATGAGAAGAAGCCAACTACAATGTCTGTGCATATGACAAAGGTCGGTGCATGTTTTGCCTTCAACTCTACAAGGTCTGTGCATATGTGAAGAAGCCAACTAACAAGGTCTGAGCATACTTCGAGATAGGATCGGCACGTGATCACTAAGGTCAACCTGTCCTCAAGACAGGTCAACCCCCCTCCAGCCCCTTTGGGCTCACCCTCCCATGCGCACTTTGCACTCGGAATACCTGTCAACCCCTGGTCTCACTGGGTTGACTAGAACCAGACACGACATACACAGACACATACCTAAACACCAGAACATGCACAAGCACTCTTGGCCATCTCATCAAGGTCACAGCCCTGATAGGATATCAACAGACATCCACAGGTCACGGGTTGATCACGAGATCAAGCCAAGACAAACAGAAACAGGAGCAGTGGATGAAGACAACCCTTTGGGCAAAGTGAACCATCACTCAACCGCTAGGTGAACCCGACAGTCAAGGAACAGCCACTACGCAACTAGAGATGAGGATGCTGGCAGTTCTGGATTGAGTCATTGGGGTACTATCGCAGTCAGGGAAGAGACCGCACCCAGTCACCTATACCGACCTATCCAAAAAACTACCGACAGACAGACACCACCCTAGCATATAATCTACAACAAACCAACATAGAGCAAAATAGACCAATGGCCATCACGGCCAACGGGACTGTAATGGGCCTCTATAGGCACATTACAACAGCCTAACACACTAAGCCAGGGGCATCAGAGCCAACAGACCCAAAACTGCGAACACGGATGAACAGCATGTAACGGACCAGCCTAAGCCCTTTATGGCAACCTGGCGCATAGGGATAGGTGCGTTATACCAATCGCCATAGCCAGTCAGCCATCGGTCAAACGCAACATAATGGACTAGCATAGGTACGTTGACTAACCATAATGCATAGGTAGAAGTCTGTTAGAGCGAACCGACCAACACAGTCACCTAGGAAGACACGGTCCCCAAGGAGTTGACAGACACAGTCCTGGAAAGATGACCAGAGTGTAACGCTCCTGCACTGGCGTGTTACCGCCGTGTGACGGCCCTGTACTAGTCCATCACACTGACCAAGCCTCGAAGAGCCCGAAACAACCTACAGAGGTAATGGTCTATCACGGGACCATTACCAAAGGTGACGATCTCTGGGACGACCATTACATCGACACAGTGAGCAAAATAGTGGAATGGCCAAATCGGCCCATTCCACGCCCCATTAACGCAGAAGTGATGGGGTCATCACCATCCGATCCTACACTCGGGGCCCATCTCCTCGCCTCGGGGACGTCCAGCATGGTCTAGCTCGCCTATCAGCTAAACCCTAACATCGTAGAGCTCGAGATGCTTTGGCCTACGACGATTCCTCCTTTTGCTCCTACAGACAGGCTGGAAGGGAATATCGAAATCCACGCATTGCTCATCCATCGAACCATCAATCTCGCTGGGAGCACAATCTGAAGGATGACCATCCTACTGCAACGCGTGCGTAGGGGAGCTTCGGGAGAACGGGCAACCGGGATTGACGGCTGGCTGGAGGCGCCACAGACAGCGCCACCAACAGCCAGAGAACAGGCAATAGAGGTCGGGGGAGCTTCGTCACTAGGGCTAGTGCACAAGGCCAGCGCTTCGTGAGACTGCAACACTGGGGGAGACGGAGCCATGACGACAGCAATAGCAGAGGGCCGAGCCCGGCTAGGAGCTCCAGACCCAGAGAAGGCAGGCAGAGCGTTCAATTCATCCCTCATAGCGCGTAGGGCGGCGAAACAAGCCAAACGGTCCAAAGGCTGAGAAGCAGAAGAGGCAGCCGGCTGGACAACATCCAAAGGCTGAGAAGTAGCCATAACCACCGCAGGAGACGACAGACTAATGTGGACAAAGGCAAGCACTTGCGGGGGGCGAGCAGCATAAGGAGGAGCACCAATGGAGGGAGCAACAACTGAGGTTGCCACGCACCCATTCAACACGGCTAAAGGAACACCAGACGCCTCAGCAAGAGGAGGAGTAGCATGGGAAACATCAAGGCCAGCAGCAACCACAGGAGGAGGCAAGGCCTCGGTAGCCAGAGGCACAACAGCCGCAGTCAAGGCAACAGAACCAGCGGCAAGAGCAAAATCTGATGGCGGGGCAGAGGGGCCAGCAACGACCAAGGGAAACTGTTCGAGGGCCTGCAGAGGCAATTGGTCACACACAAGAGGGTCGGCAGCCTGAACATGAGCCTGGGAAAGACGAGCATTGTCACAAATAGGAGGTGGATCATTGCCACCAGCACCATTCGAAGAGAGTTGGACAGGGGCCTTGGAAGACATATGATCGAGCACTTGGGGATCGACAGTAGGGACACGATCACCTGCGCGAAGAGGCCTCCAAACCTGAGCAGGGGCCGAAGCAGGAGCAGCAGAGGGGCCATTTGTTTGCGCCCCCCCTTCCTCTCTCCTCCACTCACCCAAGAGACCCTAGGCCCCCCACTCTTCCCTAGCTCTCCCACCTCCATTCCTCAACCTTCTCCCCACTCTCACAGCCCCTAGAGAGCCCATCCACGTCCTCCCCCTCTCCCTAGCACAACAACCATCTCCCCTCTCCACCCTCCAACACCATTTTACTTTCAGCTTGGTGCTGGTCGCTGGCAGCAGAAGAGTCCCTTTTTGTAGAGGCTACTTCAGACTCAAACGACATCCCCTGGTGGTGAACTACCCATTGCTAGAAAGTTCTCCCTGCCTTCTATGCAAGCGAGGTGATTTAGTCCCAGTCTGAGGTTGGATCTGCTCCCGACGACTGATCTCCCATGACTGCGCAGAACTTCTTCCTAAACCTGTTGCAGAGCTCTTCCACGTCAAACCCTGGCGGAATCAGCCTCGGGGTTCTTCTAAAAACTTCTTCTTCCTCCAGTCAGATTTCAGCAGCCAAAAACAGAGCCTCATTTGGATCCCGGAGGAGGAAGTTGCGAATTTTCTCCCTCAAGGGTGTAGATCAGGTTAGTCCAGTCTCTATCTGACCACTCTCCACTCAACGGGATCTCCCGCCCCGCCCCAATGTCGTCTTGCATTCTCCCTGGTGGCCATTCGAAGAGGACTCATTTACGGTCATGCTGGTTTTAGTCCTGCACCATTCGGACTTCGGGAGTGACCGCGGCACTCAGTTCTTCTTGCCCCTTCCTCCTGGTACCCGAACTAAGCAGACCGCAAGGGCCTTGTTTCAGAGCTTCCCCCGACCGGCGCCGACATCAGGATCCCACACAGAAATTCAAAGAGGTACCTGGACGAGTTACCGTCGATTAGGCGCTAGTTTCATCAAGTTTCGAGCTCGGGGTCGTCCTCAACAATTCTTGAAGCTGAAACCTATCAACAGTCCGACCCAGCGAGCAGCATCCCGGAACAGCGACTCGGGCCCCGATTATCCGCTTTCCTCCCCTCCCCGCCTGGCCGGCTGACCGCCCCTCCTTGTGTGGAGGTAGTGTTTGTTTGTAATCACCTTCCCCACCCCAAGTCCACCCTCCTGTGCGAGGTGTAGTGCTTGTAGTGTGTGTTTTGAGTTATATAACCGTAATTTTAAATGACAAAGGTATCCGTGTGTGTGTGTGTGTGTGTGTGTGTGTGTTGAATACAAACATGCTTGAAGAATTGTAATGCAGTGACAAAGGTATCTGTGTGTGTGTGTGTGTTGAATACAAATATGCTTGAAGGATTGTAATGCAGTGACAAAGGTATGTGTGTGTGTGTGTTGAATACCAATATGCTTGAAGAATTGTAATGCAGTGTGGGAACAATCTGCTTGAGAGAGATCTATGGACATTTATGGTAAGAAGGCCTTCCATAATAGATTTCCAAGAAGGATATCCATGAGATTAGCCTCTATCAGTAGCATCCAGCATCAACTTCCCCTCAGCAATCCTGAGCGGGACAACTGCATGCTTCCGAGAGCAGGTGCATGGTTTCACAGCTCCCTCTCCGGATGGATGCCTATGGCTGCTGCACATCTTCTGTCCTCTTCCCCAGCATAATTGGTTCCAATGGTCACCAGACAAAAACTCTTTACAGTTACAATGTGCTGTGGGTGACGAGATGGCCTAATAATACCGTTGCCTCAGTGCTGTCTAAAAGATCCCATGTCCAAGTATTCTATTTAAGTGTGGATTAGATGATTGAGAAGATTTTTGATTCGAGTCCAGTTGGAAAAAGAAGCGGTTCTATTATGGCTAAGTTCAATGTTTGGCACCGATGCAACCCAAGTTCATTGGAAATGTTGAAGTGATCACCAAGTGAGCTTGAAATTTCAGACGGGAAACCTATGGATAAGACTTGCAGTTGTGAAACAAGTCAAGCCCTGGAATGCCATGAGAACTGAACTGCTTTTGTTTTTGATATTCATGAAGAGAGCAGAGCAGGCTTGTATGGGAAGACAGTTACTGAAAGAAAAACATATAAGATGCATACTTTTGGGGGTGCTGAAGTGCTGAAATCATAAGAAGCCCGAATTCTAGATCTTCTGATAAATCACCTGAGGTGCCACGCTTCAGCCAACGAGTGTACAAATGCAGATATTGAAGGTATGCAGAGAAAATGAGAAACTAATCAGGACAGGAAAAAAATTTTAAAATACATTTTCAATGTCTTTTCAGAAAATAGAGGACTCTGACACTATTGCTAAACGCCTTCTCCCTTGGTCAAGTTCGTTAATGTTTTGCCATGTGACGACTGGGCGCACACCAGATGAAGCATCGGTCCCTTGCGCAATTGTAGAAGAAGTTGTCGAAGCCATCATTGTAGCTGCAATAAAAGGCACAATGAAATTAGAAGGAAAAATATATGCTCAAGAGAGATTTCTGAAGAAAATTCGGCAGAGTCTCCCCTTAGTCAGGAGCATCTCAGAACAACAGGGGAGCACATCCACACACTAAGGTGGGACAGTCCCTAAACACAGAGCCATAGGTGATATACCTAGGTCGAATGGACAACGAAGGATGCCGGTTTCGAGGGCTAGCCTACTAGGAACCTCCCCGAAGCCATTTCAAATGAATAAGGGGATGAACCCCATTAAGGTCAATGCAACAGGGCTTCGAAGCCCCACTATTGTTCTCTGGTTGCTTCACCACAGCACTACCAACTCAGAAGCCCACGGTGAAGAAGGGCAAGGGCTCCACCGATTCGCGCCTTCACCGATCGCGATGGCCACCAGCTCGGGGCATAACCCGTCGCCTCCGTCAGGGGTGGTCATCTGTCAAATGAGGAGGCCCTCACCATCCCCAGTGAAAGAGGGAGGAGTGACCTTCCACTTCCCCCACTATTGTCTTCACCGAAGAAGGAAAAGGAGGGGAAGCTCTACCGTGCTACCCCCACCCGCAGGGAAGAAGGAGGAAGGCGAAGAAGCCCACCTATCCCCACTGCTATGCTTGCCGGAGAAGAGAGGAACTCGATGTGGAACAGGTTGCCACCACCAGAGAAGACACCCATAGCTGGAGGAGGAGGGGCACTCGCCCACCGTCTGCACTGTTACCGGGGAAGGGGTTCACCGCTGAAAAGAGGGAAATGGGGGTGAACAGGTGAAAAGGGTTAGAAAACCCTATGAAGAGGGAGAGGTGAGTCGGTGACATCTCCACCGACCCACCACTCCACCTTTCTTCGAAGGGCCGCAGCGAGGCTCCACCACTGAATCAAGGTGCCGAAGCACTCCAGCGACTCAAGGCCCAGCCCTACCACCAATCAAACGCTGATGGCACGCTACCAACTCAAGGCATAACACCCTCCCTCCACCGAATCAAGTGGTAAGCCCGTCACCAAATCAGCATTGAAGACGCGGCACCGATTAAGGGGTCAGGCCCATCACCGACTCAAGCAGGCTGAACAAAGTGGGCCCAACATGCCAAGGCCCGATGAACCAGGTACATCCTCAGACCCCGCTCCGTTTGTCCCTCGCTCGCGACGACCACTGCTAGGGGGCATTTATTGACATCTAAAATATTACTGGGCTATAATTATGTGCCCAAAGGAGCAGATTGAAAGTCAACAATAGGTCCATTCAGACTGCTGAAGTCTCAGGTCACCTCATAAGATGTACCAGAGTCCCCATATTTCATTATCTCGGGATAAACTAGCTACCACAGCTCGCTAAGGCTGTATGACAGTCAAAGTAATGAACCGGCATCGAAGCAATCATGTCGAATACATTTTCACACCCGTCCAGCCAGGACGAGAATATACCAGGTGATTCCCCACCTGATAGAGAAGCCCCCCGAGATGAAGGAATGTCCCCGGTCCCTCAAGACAGGGAGCCGAAGGCTAAATCAGCAAAAAATCTGGGTGAACCGATCAGGACACCTAGGGTGCCGAAGTGGTCCGTAGATGACCAAAGAGCTGCCTTGTGAGTGTGAAAATATCTAAGATGGATCCCCACTCAATGAAGACGCTTTATATAAGCGTAAAGTAGGCCTGAAAGCATGATGTGTAGTGCCAAAGGCGATATCAGCGAAAAACTCGAGAAGGCCGCTCCACACACACAGAATGTCAAAACAGTCCGTAACACAAAAACGTCCAGTCAAGGTGAAAACGCTTCGAGGGATGGCCCTCCTCTTGAAGACCCTTCACATGCCCTCAAAGTGGAGTTGGCGGTAAAAATCGACGTGCCGAATGCTAAACCAAGGGAAACCTGGGTTACTTGATTTGGGTACACACGGCACTAGAAAAGGAGTCGTAGATGACCTGAAAGATGCCCAGTGAAGGTGAAAATGCTTCGAGGAATGGCCCACTTGATGAAGAAGCCCCACGTGACTCTAAAGTAAGCCTAGCAGCACAAATCACAGTGCCGAAGGCCGAATCAGGGCAAAACCAGAGAAAATTGGTACGGGTTCGACACATGCCAGAAATCACCAAAAACCCCAACTCAGGGCTTTGAAGCATATTCCGGGGCCACTGCATCAACTCTAGGCCTACTCTGGACGACAAGCTCTCAACGGGTCAATTTCGGGGCAAAATGTCAAAATTATGGAAAGTGCCCTCCATTGATTCGGTGGTGCTTTGAAAGTTGATTCGGCGATGCCTTGAAAGATGTTTCGATGGTGCCTTATCCTTTGAATCGGTGGCACTCGAATGCTCATTGTGCTTTGAGTCGGCGGCATCCCTTTGTGGTTGATTCGGTGGCGCACATAGAAGAAGGCTGGCCAGCGATTCGGTGGCGCCCTTGGCGCGGCGGGCTGGCAAGTCGGTGACGACGGCACCGATTCCCCTGCTCCCATTCGTCTATATAAAGATGGGCATTCACCCTCGATGAAAAAAAGGAGAAAATTCGATCAAGAAGAAATGAATGGAGAAGAAGAGAGGTAGAGTGCAGAAGATAGAAGAAAGAAAGGGAGGAGTAGAGCTAGAGCGAAGAGGATAGCGAAGGAGTAGAAGGAGGTGGGTTCCGCTCCGGAGGAATGTTTTCTTTGTGTTCTTATTTTCTCTTTAGATTCTATACTTCTATTTTTTTTGCTTCCTCTGTAATTGCATAAAAAGGGCCTCCCACTCATCAATTTACTATGCACATTGCCTAATTTTGTCTTTGCGTTAATTTGTTTTCCTGTTGTTTCCCTTTCTCTGGTTCCTTTCGATCTTTCTTAGCTCCTTCCCCGAGCATGAGGAGGCCCTTGAAGGCTACAGTCATAGCGAATCCTGGGATTGCTCGGTAGAAGGGACTGTGTTGGTTTCATCCCAATGGCCTACAGCTACGCCCAATGAGGGCGATATCCATTCCCCCTCCCCGGGGCTTCCTCATTATCGATCAGTCTATGTGTTTGTAATATCAATCAAACAGTGTGCGTGCGTCGGATATAATGTATTAAAGATAAATAGATGACTTGATAAGGGAAATTGCTGAGGATCCTTTCATTCTTCCGGGTGAGTTGTAGGGGTCCCAGACAGTCCCTATATATATTTATGCATCTTGTCATCAAAATGTATCTGATATAATGGTGTTGCCATCATCAAAAAGGGGGAGAATGTTGTGTCTCCTCTAGATTTGAAGATCTGTATGGAGTTTGTTGTGTTTTGAGTGATTGGCAGTAGTATGGTTAACTTTGCTGACTTTATTATGACTCTTGTAATACTGGTCATTTTGATGAATTTACTTTAGTCAGAATTATTACTAAGTCACTTCTGCATATATAAGGTCAGTGCATGTTTTGATCTTCGCATATAGAGGTCGGTGCAGGTTTGTCATTTGCATATTCAATTCGATGCTAGCTACATTTCTCATGGAGTGAGGTCGGTGCTAGTTATCACATTTGCTTATCGAGGTCGATGCTAGTCTCGCGTCGCATGCATATAAGGTCAATGCTAGTGTCAAGTCTGTTGAATATAAGGTCGATGCTAGTCTCGCATTGCATGTAAGGTTGATGCTAGTCTCGCGTCGCATGCATATAAGGTCGATGCTAGTGTCAAGTCTATTGAATATAAGGTCGTTGCTAGTCTCGCGTCGCATGCATGTAAGGTCAATGCATCTTCTACATCATGTGCATAAAGGTCAGTGCATGTTCTATTCTTCGCACATAGAGGTCAGTGCATGTTTTGATTTTCACAAGGATAGGTCAGTGCATATTTGCTCTGCATGCATATCAAGGTCGGTGCACATTTGCTTTGCATCTATACAAGGTCGGTGCACATTTGCCTTGTGCCTATACTAAGGTCGATACATATTTGTATTGATCGCTTGGAAGGTCTGTGCACATTCCAGTTTGTGCTTGTCCCAGGTCAGTGCATACTTCTTTTTCTCACCTCAGGTCAGTACTCCTTTGCATTAACATACTCAAGTCGATATGCATGTGCTGGCGACAACAGACTAAGTCAGTGCACATGTGCTAGGTGTATCAAAGCCCATGAATACAAGGTCTGATCATCTCCATGCTTGTGCACACTTGCTGTTGGGCTATCATATAGTAGTCAGACATATGTCACATGACCATATGCTGTTTAATAAAACTCTTCTCACTTTCTTGACAGGGACCTAACTATAAAAGGACCAAGGGAACCAGGTTCGAATGCCTGCTCGTAAAAGAGTCAACTCCCCTTTAGAAGATGAACTTCATTGATGCACTCCAATGAGTTCCAAGTGTAAGTCATAGATTTTGATCCTGCAAACCAAGATATTCAAAGCATGAGTTCCTTAATCAACAAGTATTCATTTGACTTCCAAATGTGAATATTGAAGTCATCCTTCAACTCATCAAAAAAAGATGTCAACATGTTGCTCAATGAAACACACACACAATCACACTTGTTTTGATATCATTAAAATCATACACGAAATATCAACTAGGGGATGCAACCAAAAGTAGGGATGAGTCTCAAAACAGAGACTCAATAGGGGTCCTACGAAACCCCAACCGAGAAAACAATGGCGGAAAGGAAAGCTACGCTAGCTAAACAACCACAGTAGGAACAGCAAACCAGTGGCTGGTCAAAACTCAACACTACAGATACTCCTACTGGCAACAGAAAGGGAAAATCTAGACCTCACAATCGGGAGCTGGACCACTCTAACACCAGACCTACGGAGGAAACACTCATGGCAACCTTATCGCGGATGCCTGCCTACACAGGCACGACCAACCGGGACCGTACAGTCCCACACTGGCCAGGTGAGGCCTCGGTAATCCCTACTAGCACCTCTGGCCACCACCTCAGGAATACATGCTGGAACGGTCTAGAAGCCACGTCTCGCAGATGAGATGCGGAACCCAAAAATAGGAGAGTCACGACTCACGTGACAAGAGTACCTGCCCACTAGAAGCATAGCCAGACGCGTCCCCTGATGACTTACACTATGCCGTAGTGTCTCCCTACTCGTCTCAGTCTGAAACTGAGACACACACACAGGTAACACTGACAAGGGTCTAGTCGGGGTCGTGCTCGTCAGCACGCGTCCAAAGTCCCCGACCACGTGTGCATACACTGACTGACTGTGCTACTTTAGGCCCTCTAGTTGGTTCTTCCTCCAACTCCTGGACTCGAGCTGCCACAGTAGGAGGCCCACGGCAACTAGCCTAAAGTTGTCTCTCCCGGGTAGCCTCGCCACTACTCCATGGTGGGACCACACGCGTGTCGGAAGGCTACGACTAGTGGGGAGTCACTGATGTGACCACTCTCCGAGGAGAAACTCAGAAAAATCTGAATTGGATGTTGTGGACACGTAAAATTACACGTCCGCATGCCCCGACCAGTCCAGCATCGCTGAACAACTTCAAATGAAGGAACTGCAGAAAGGACCGGCCAGCCGAACTCTCTGAATGAACAATACACTGCTGTGAAGCCGTCCCTTAAGCGACAACAGTGAACAGAAATCAACCCTCGAGAATCTCACAACCTATGGGCCCTGAAGAAAATCAAATAGACCTCAACTAGCCCTCGCAACGGGCTCAAGCATGCCCTCAGTGGCACACTCCTGGTGATCCCCAATGGTACACCCTGTGCCCCTTTCAATGGCACACTCCGTGCCCCCTTCAATGGCACATCCTGTGCCCCCCTTTCAACGGCACACTTCGTGCCCCCTTCAATGGCACATCCTGTGCCCCCCTTTCAATGGCACACTTCGTGCCCCCTTCAACGGCACACTCCATGCCCCCTTCAATGGTACGCCTGTGGCCTTCAATGGCACGCCCTTCGCGTGGGCCTTCAGTGGCAAGCCCCTCTGGGCTCTTCAACAACACCCTCACCAAGGCTTCAGCGGCACGCCCATGCATCTTGTTCGTCGGCACACCCGTGTGCGCCTTCAACAGCACGCCCTGGCTTCCCTCCAACGGCGCGTCCGGCATGGGAGATGTTACGCCATCCCCCTATAGATTTTTGGCACGCAACAACCACGCTGAGGTGTCGAATGGACGGGGTGGCATGCTGGCTACCCCCTGCCACCGAGGACGCCCAAGTCAGATCTTCATCAATGCCCCACGCTTTCACCCCTGTCGGTCATGTCTAAAGGCTCCCTGCCGCTAGGAGTATAAAATGCGTCTTCTTCGATGAACACACAAGGCAGACAGGCAGACAGACAGAAAGAAAAAAGGCAGACAGAGAGGAAGAGAAGAAGAAGAAGAAGAAGAGAGCTCCGACGTGAGGTTTCTCTCCAATGACCACTCGAAGAGAGCATAAGAGAGAGAGAGAGAGGTGTAACAGGGGGAGTGGGGGAGAGCGGGGAGCCGTCACCCCTGCTCAACCCCAGCTCCTCCCCTTTTCTGGGTCTGCGTTCTGTTCTTCCCCCCTCCCATCATTGTCTGCTGATAAAGGTCCGGTATGGATGAAAATGGTCGGACTCCGGACGCCAATCCGTCGCGGCTGGAAGAGGCTCCTCCACCGGGATGGGGATTGCTTGGAGAACCACCTGCTCGCTGATGACATGACACAACCCCTGAAGGGTCTTGATGTAGTCATCCTTTTGGACCGGCGGCATCTTCGGGTCGGCTTTGGAGGAGCCACGCTTTGCGATTTTTCGCGCCTCCAAATAGGCTGTGACTTCGGAGCTAGACTACCCCTTCAACTTCTTCAAGTAGGCGGGGTCGACGTCCAACACTAGCTCCGGCTGGGTGTCCAGGAAGCGACGCTCAGCAGTTCTCCAGCAGTCCTTCCGAGAAGCGCGGTAGAAGCCGGTCCATGCGTTCCACCACTTGATGAATTCTGGCGTCACCCGGGACAAATGGGCAGGGGACGGCACCCTGAAAGATACGTCTTTGCGATGATGGAAGTAGTCCCACCACAACCGGGCTTCGTCCGCAGTCATCTGGCCAGCCCGATGGCGGCTGGGGATGCTGAAGTGAGCCGAAGAAGGCGGGATCTGCTGGTCGTATCCGAAGTTTCGGCTAAATCGAAAAGGATAGTACAGTTCTAGCCACAGCAGACCGCTCTTCCAAAAAACCAGAATGCTGGGGTGAATGGCCAGGACCCAGTCGACCAGCTCCGGCTCTAATATCGGCTTCGTGCTTTTGGCGCCGGTGAATGAGTGAATAAACTCCTCGGTCTCGTATAAACGACATTGCCACATTCTACTCACGAGAGGGCTGGAGCTAGCTGCCAGGCTCCAGAAATGGAGGACTCCTGGCGAGTCCATCTGAACTGTGGTCAGCTTCCCTCGAATAGCAAATAGCTGGTCCGCCAAGGAAGAAGGTTCAGTGCTGGCAAACTCGATCATCCTTGGCACCTAACGATCGGATTGAAGAGAGCGCGGAGTTGCCTCCGGAAATAGGGTGCAGACCCACGCGTTGAAGAAGTGGAGCAGACCAGCCATCCGTGAATTCCAGGGGATGCATGACTTGTGCAGATCCCCCAACATCTTGTATGTCAGGCACAGAGCCACCGGACAAAGCAACAGCTTCATCCCCCAAGCCCTAACCCAAGCCACCTTCAACCCATGCCCTAGCCCCCTCTCCATCAGCAACCCAGGTCCGCCCTCCCCTGCTCCGTGCGTCCTAGGCATCCCGGAGTCACCCCGTCATTGCTATGCCCTCCTGTGGTTCGAGAAGACCATGCTGCTGCTCTCTGCAACCAACCTGCAGGAGAGGTCAAGTTTGCAGAGACTACCCCGGTGTTCACGGTGCAAACCAGCCAAATATTTCTTCTGTGAAGTCGTACGTCGTCGAGTCAGCTTCGTCCCAGAAGTGATCCCGTGGTGATCCAACCTTGGCACTGTTCGCACCGCCCGTTCTTGTGCAACTGCGCCAAACTCAGGTCTGAACCTGAGCACCATCTGGTAGCAGCTCCACCACCCGCCCCTGTGTGATTCAGCCAGAGCTCTCTTCACAAGAGTTCTGATCCTCCGAAGCACCGATGCACAAGAGGTGGTCCCGCATGGTTTTGATGTCGTCTCCATCTAGGTCGGCCATTCTCCCTCAGTCACGCCAGACCCGGAGTCCCCTGTTCACCCAGGACAGGCTGCTGTCAAGTCGGCCCTGATACCCCCTCTTCTCTCTATTTTAGGTTGGGTAGTCTTCAGCAACATTGCAGCCTTTGACGACACGGAACTAACGCAGGTGGTCTCGTCCCGATCCAATGTCGGCACTGGAAGTTCCCCCACAGCTACCTGCGACTGGTCTGACTGTTCACCCAGAAACCTGACGTCGGCTGTTCCTACGACCACGTCCAACGAGGTGATCAGACGGCCACCATCTTCTGTGGGTTCATAGACCTCCCTGTCAGCAACGTCCACGACTTGGTCCTGTCATGATTGGAGCTCCACATCGCCCGCACCGGCCAACGCACCACGACTGCGCCAATCTGTCCTGCGCGGCAGAACTACACAGGCCCACAGCCGCGGCCGCCGTCTCCATCCAATGACAGCAGCTCAGTCCCAGACTTTCCAGCATCCTTCGACGTCCCTCGATCATCATCCAGGAGTTGGCTGCACCTCGATCAGATGTCCGTTCTCGGTGTACGGTCGATAGTTTGTTTCCCCTCCCCGCGATCCCCCCTCCTACGCGAGGGTAGTGTGTGTAAGGTTTCCTTACATTATTCCATGCCAAGTATTTTTCGGAGCACGTCAAAGAGAGAAAAGCTCTGGAGTTTGCGTCACTTCATCAAGGGATGATGTTAGTAGCAGAATACGAGTTGTAATATTCCAGGCTAGCACCATATGCACCACACCTTATTAGTACCGATTTATTAAAAGGTAATTGGCTCATGGACGGGTTACAGCCCGGTTACATTCAGCAACTGGGGACCCAGAACATCTGTAGTTATGAAGAGATGGTTCAACGAGCCTATTTGTGTGAAAGGACCTTAGAGAAGGTCGAGAAAATCAAAGGGAAGGGAGAAGAATCTAGCCAGCGATCTAATAGGTGATTCAGGAAGGACAAGTTTAGTATCACGGAACCTTACAAGAGCTGTGATAATAAGAAACGGTCTAGGAGCGGGAACGGTGGAAGTCCCCAGAAGTACAAGAAAGTTAAAGAAGAGGAGAAGTAGGTCATGACAGCCTGCACATTTTGTGAAAAATTTACTCATTCAACGGAAGAATGCTGGAAGCGCCTCGGCACTTGTTTGCATTGCGGAAGCAGGGAGCATCGCATGCCAGATTGCCCCCTTATGAAAGAGCAGACAGTTGGAGGAGGACGTAGGAGGCAAGCTCGCCTCAATATGTTTCTAGAAGAAGAGGAAGAAGCACCCAGGGATGGTGGGCTCATAGAAGGTACACTTCAAATTTACTCTCATCCTGCATTCGTGCTATTTGATACTGGTACTTCTCGTTCTTTTATCTCTACTTCCTTTGCCAAAACATTACCGATTGCATCAGTTCATTTACCTTCGGACCTTTCTATAAGTACACCCTTAGGTTCTGGAGCCAAACTTACAAAATATTATCCCAATAGTGAAGTAATCATAGAAGGCCACAATCTTCCTACAAACTTAGTATGCCTTGACATGAAAGGATACGATGTTATTTTAGGGGTAGATTGGTTGGTAGACTATGATGCCAATATCAATTGCCAGAATAGGGTCATATCTTTCTGTAAATCAGGTATCCCAAGATTTTCCTTCTTTGGCATCAAGTATAGGAAGCATCCTACAATCATTTCTTCTCTTCACGCTTGCAAACTTAT
>JANBPO010007412.1:0-15450 GCA_024336825.1 Amorphophallus titanum | reverse complement strand
AGGTTGCTCCGGATAGTACCTCGGGAAGCACCATCGAAGTATAGCTCCCAACAAGGTAAATTGGCTATGAGGGCGTCTCGCTGCCAGTAATGCAAGACATCTCCGCTCTGTTCAACCAGTTGTTGTGATTGAAGAGAAAGAGACTCCTCGTCTGGGAGCTTCGCATTGAGGGGAGAATCGTCCGGTACTAGATGGGCTACCAAGAATTCATCCATGCCCTGTCCTTTGATTGCTTGTCTAGGGACGTAGGTAATATCATACTCCATTAACAAGAGAGCATATTTCCCTAGTCGACCTGAGAGAACGGGTTGCCTGAGAAGAAACTTCAGGGGGTCGTGCTTGGATATGAGCTCAACCCGATGGGACAGGAGGTAGTGCCGTAACTTCTTGACGGTGAATACCATTGCCAAGTAGACCTTCTCCATGGGGTAGTAATGGTACTCAGCACCGATCAATTTTTGACTGAGGTAGTAGAGCGGCTGCTCTGTACCTTCTTCGTTAATTTGCGCCAACAGAGCCCCCAACGAGGCATCCATGGCGGCGATGTAGAGTATGAGGGGTTTACCGTTGACTGGCACCCCCAGGACCAGAGGAGTAAGGAGGTACTCATTAATTTGCTCAAAAGCCGCCTAGCATTCTGAGTCCCATATGAAGAGGGCGTCTTTCTTCATCAGCTTACCGAAAGGCACACATCGACCAGAAAGGTTGGAGATAAATCTCCGAATTTAGGTCAACCTACCCTAGAATGACCTGAGTTCAGTAAGGTTGTTGGGTGGTGGGAGCTCCCGGATTGCTTTGATTTTGTTGGGGTCCACCTCAATCCCTCGGTATCGAACAATGAAGCCGAGGAACTTGCCGCTGGATATGTCGAAGGCGCATTTAATAGGGTTCATTTTGAGCCCGTATTATCAGAGACGCTCGAAGACCTAGCGTAGATCGCGCAGGTGGTCCTCCCATCGCTTAGTTTTGACAACAAGGTTGTTAACATAGCATTCGATGATGTTGTGCAACATCTCGTCGAATATTTTGGTCATGGCCTGATAGTCACTAAACTTTGTCGTTAAAAGTCTTGCCACAATTTCAAAATATTTAACCACACTCACACGATGATGAGGAATGAAGGCTATAAGGGGACTATTGTTGAAATGACCAAGGCTCCGTCAATTTCTGACGAAATTTTGGCAGAGTTTCCCCTAGGCCAAAGGCGTAAGGGGAAACACAGGTGTACGTCCACAAGGAGTGACGGTCCCAACAAAGTGATGGTGGGCCCCGCGGGGCAACACCAGAAGTCCTTTAGTTGAAGAAGTGTCCCAAATCCCCTTCATCGGCACGCCGTGAACACCCATCGCCGGTACACCCATAAGGGCCTTCCCCGGTACACCTCGGAGCGGCCTTCACCGGCACACTCTTTCGCATCCTTCCCCGGCACAGTCCCTGCACGACTTCCCCGACACAGTCCTTGTGCGTCTTCCCCGGTACACCCGGTGCATCGCTCCCCAGCACACTTGCGTGAGCCTTCCCCGACACACTAGTGCCCTTACTCTTCACCGGCACACCCCCCATCGGTTGCTTCCCCGGTACACCCATAAGGGCCTTCCTTGGTACACCCGGTGCATCACTCCCCGGCACACTCCCTGTGCCCTATGCCGGTACACCCTGAAGCTCTTCCCCGATGCACCCGTTGCTCTCCCCCAACAGCACACTCACGCCCTCGCTATCCGACACGCTCGCACCCTACTCCACCGGCAGGGCCGGTGGTGCCTCCTACCCGCGAAGCCGGAGATGGAAAAGATGAAGGGTGAGAAGAAGAGGATAAGAGAAAGAGAGAGAGGGGGGGAGAAGGGGAAGACAGAGCCTAGGGCTCCATCGTCCCTGCGAGCAGAGAGAGAAAGAAGAGAGAACGGGAGAAAGAGGGAAGGAGAAGAGAAAGGAGAGAAATAGAGGGAGAGGAAGAAGGAGAAGGGAGGGCCACGGTGGCCTCCTCACCCCGGTAGTACGACGACGGTGACGACGGCAACCGCGGCGAGGGCGGGGCTCGGCAACGGAGAAGAAGAGAATAGAAAGAGAGAGGGGGGAGTCTCGCCCGTTCAGCTACCGAAGAGAGGGAAAGAGGATGGAGCGTTTGAAATGGGGTGGTTCGAACCAAGCCACCCCGCCCTATTTATAGGGTCACCAATCATTTTTAAAAAAAGGGGGGGAGAGAAAAAAGACAATCAACCACGGCTCCATACTGTTCTAGCCAATCCATGCCCAGAATAATATCATAGTCTGCTAACTGTAGTGCATACAGTCTCACCGGCAACTGCCGATCACTGATGACAATAGGAGACTCCTCTAGACACAAAGGAGTGAACATGAAGTCCCTAGATGGTAATTCAACAAGTAACTCACAAGAGATTTCAGAAGTGGCTCCTCAATGCATGCAAGAAAATTCTCAGATATAAAAGAGTGAGAAGCACCAGAGTCAAATAAAACATGAGCTGCGTGATCGAAAATCATAATTGTACCTTCCACAAGGTTCTATGCCATGGCTTCTGCCCGCATGATGTGAGAAGCTTTGCCTTTCTACTTTTCACTAGCTGTTGTAGAAGACTAGAAGGAAGACACTGCTGAAGCTTGGGGAAGGAACTACTGAGACGGTGGTGGTGGAAGAGGAGGTCTGAGCTGCGACTGCTGTGGCTGAGTAAACTGTAAGAACTGTACTGGCTTCAGCCTTTGCGGATAGTCTCAAACAACATGACCTGGCTAATCACAGGGATAGCAGACCATAGGCAAGGAACAGGGCTTGCCTGGGTAACTACCACCACATCTCACACACTGCCTCAGAGGTCCCATCACTGGTCTCTATTGCTGCTGAGAAGGGGTTGACTGCTACACAGTGCCTAAAGACACCTGTTGCACGAATCTCTTCTTCGGCTTCTTAAATTTCTTGAACTTGGGCTTGAAGGAAGAAGTGACACTCATAGCAGGTACTACAGGAAGAACTCCAAGCACAGAAGGCTGATAACTCGGCTGAAGTTGAACCGTCGGCTGAACTGATGCCACTTGAGAAAAACCTTGAGGTCTCGCCATATCCAGCTCTAACGCTGCAGCTACCTGATAAGCTGCATTCATTTCAGCCACCTGAGTTACAATTAAATGTTGCCTCAAGTCTGGTCTCAGGCCACAAAGAAAATGCTCAGTCTTCAAGGCTTCATCTACTAGAACATGGGGTGCATACCGGCCCAATTCCATGAACCTATTTCGATATTCCAGCACAGACATCCCACCTTGCACCAATTCCATAAACTGATGCATCTTGTTCATCCGGAGATATCAAGAAAGACCTGCAAGCTTCAAGCTCCACAGCAAGGCAACCAGCAAGGAGAATTGTGTGTGGGTGACTTGGTCGTCGGCTAAGGACGCCGAGGGTATGTCACCCGTACTTCCCTCGCATGGTCTTTCGCCATGACACACAAGTTTATCCCCACCATGGGTGAGACGCTATGACAAGGGTGCAACCATGCACGCACATAACGTCACACTTCCCCGCAGTCACAAGGCCATGTCCGACCACTCGACCTGAGCCGTGATCGACCCTCGCCCAAACATCGGTCCGATGCTTTCTCCAGTCATCCAGTTACAAGCCCCTCATTCGGCGGAGCAAACACAGCCCCACGCCACGAGAGGAACCCTCTGTAAAACATGCGGATATCCACTTTGTCACGCATTGACCCGGGGACTGACCACCGTGTCGGAATTATCCTGCGACTTGCGCCTGTTGTACCTCGGCCACTATGGCCTGCCTGTAAAGCCATATAGCTCTCAGAAATTATGCCGCCACTTGGACATATGCGCTCGCATCCATGTTCGGGCCCCCAGTCCCCCTTTTCATGTCACCTAGCGTGAATCCCTTAGCACCTCTGACCCTAGCTAACATCATCTTGTCTAGTGCGAACCCACAGTTGCGAAGTGCTCCCCGCTCTCCACCTAGGACTTCAGGCCTGTACAGACCTCTCTTCAGTATGGAACGAAGGTGTTCGGATTCAATCTGATGTAAATAAACATTGACTGCTTGCGGTCGGTGGGGAAAGACATCCTGTACATGACTCCCCACAATCGCCTGCGCACTCACACCCACAGAACTGTCCTCCCCTCCACGTGTCGCTCACCCCCTAAGTCCACGTGCTGCGCCCTGGCGACGCATCCCCAGTTAAATGTTTGGTTCCACGGGTGATTGTCGAGAAATCGACTGGCACGCCCGCATGCCAGCCACGTTTCCCCCTTTACCTGGAAACTCCCCGTGCCACTCGATCTCCCCTCGACTCTCCGTAAAAGGCGAGTGCATGGTGCCACTTTGAGACGGATACGGTCACGAGAGGGGGTGCCCGAGGCCCCTTATCTTCTAGCATCTCCCCCGTAGCTATATCCTACCCCTCACGCCCAAAATCCAGTAGAGCGGTTGTCGGAGCAAAATCTTACTTTCCAGTGAAGTATCCTGCAAAATAGACTCTAGTCCCTGACAGACCAAGGGCACCAGTTCACCCTCTGAAGCACCCCTTGGAAGAAAAAGGGGTAATGCGTATCATCAACAACACTGTAAAAGGTGTTCGTATGCTACCTCGCCGACATCAACCAGCAACTTAGGAACTTACTCTGCCTATGTCGATCAACGGTTTGGGGTGAATCCCGCCGACACCCGCCTAGCAGATCCAAAGAAACTCCACCGACGTCAGCCAGTGACTCGGTGGAATCCCTACCAACGTCAACTGGTGACACCGACAAAGCTCCATCAGGTCCCCACCGTTGGCTACCAGCAAACCCCAGCGGGAGGTCTATCCCTTCGGTATTTATCATGTCCCAAGGGGTAGCGATGCCCGAGCGAACACTTAGTTCGAGCTCGGCTTCGGCCATCATGTTCATTAAGGCCGAGCCACCCAGACCCCAGTCAAAGTCCCAGCCATCTACGGCAAAGACCAAGTAGTCTTCGGATTCACCTTAAAGCTTCGAGCTACTCGGTTGAGGGTTGATCCATAGTCACTTCTACGACAACAATAAGTCACCGATGGCCAACCTCCAGGCAACGTCCCCTGATAGCAACAAGCTAAGGATGACAGTCGCAAGGCTCGTAGGTACAAAAAAAATAAAATAAAAAAAATGGGGTAAAAAATAGAGATGCCCCGACAGACTCAGCCACTCTCCATGAGGTGGTGGCTAGGGGCAAAAAGGCCGCAAACCCAGCTGAGGTGAAAATCTATGAGGGTGCCTCAGGTAAAATCGGGTTACCCCTCGGTGTGAAAACCTGCCAGGGCACACCAAAAAAAGTAAAAGGGGGCCAGTAAAGAGAAAAAAAAATCTCCCTTCCTCGTTAGGAGCAGCCAACCACCTCACCCTAAAATCCCTAACCGATCCACCACAACAGTGGGTCAACATACCCTCTTTTGGCCATCATGTCACGACTGTTGACCCACACCCTATCTTTGACCAATGCACCATCACGATTGGTCATCTCCCAGCATCTAGGTCAATACACCATTACGGTCAACCTCTCCTCTCTCTCTCCCTCGCACGTTCTGTCTCCTCTCTCCCCCCATTCACTCGGTTCGCGGTCTAAACGGACCCCGGTCGATGCGTGGGAGGTACCGACAGGACGGGCTCGACGTGAGCATCACGTCAGTACCCTTCATCCCTCAGATCGTGGAGCGTGGAGATGCGTGTAAGTGAAAGGATGACGTGGCCCCCGTTGACGTCTTCGCCGATTTACAGTCTTCGCCGCGCAAGAGGTAGGGGAACAGACTCCTCGTCTCGCCAGGAATCCGTTGACGCCTCATGCATCACCATCGGTCGCCATCTTCATCGTTTTCCATGCAATTCCTATTTTGGATGATTTTGGGCTAAATTCTCGATTTACGTTCCTCTCTCGATTTCTAGTCCAGATGGCCGCTGATCGAAGCATGGGAGGTACATTTGGATTAGTCGCGTCGCGAGGATCGCATTGACGCCCACCTTTCCTCGATCCGCGGAGCGTAGAGCTGAGCTGAGCCGGGAGGCGTCGCGTCACCCTCTCGCTGGATCGGCATTGAATCGCCATTTTTGTCGTAATCCAGATAGGGGGATGGATTCCTTACCTCATTAGGACATCGTCGGTACCACTTGCACCGTGGTCCGACGCCCTTTGTCTCATTTTTCGTGCATATTCCTGTTTAGTGCATTTTTAATCCTTCAATGCTTGAAATTATCTTCATGGGCATTGTCTTTTAATTTTAGTGGCATGCATAGGTTTAGAATGATAGTATGGCTTAGCAGGATGGTTTGGTTTTGTGTTTCCCTGCGTCCCCCGTCGATTTTGGTCGATCGGGAGGGGGTTGATAAAAACCCGTATGGTGGCCTAGAGACGAAGTCCTACAGATAGAGTGTGTGTAGGAGATCCAGAAAGGGGGGGATTGAATGGATCTATTGCCCGATAAAATTTTGGAGACTAGCAGAGTCTAATGCGAAATATGATCAAGCAGCAGCAAGACAGTCGCCAACTACCTAGGAAGAACTGCAGAGACCGAGCAGGTTCTATAACCTAGATCTAACACTCTCCTTATCGAACATCTACTGAGCGAGGAACAAAGAGTCAAAGCACGTCAATCAACAAGTTCAATCATCAGATTTTTTAAAGATCGTTTGAAACCATTTGCAAAAATCAGAGTATCATCTGCAAAGAGTAAATGAGAAATGCCTTGACAGCCACGAGGGGTGGAAAAGAAACCCACTTTGTTGGAATGATAGAGATTAGATAAACCTCTGCTTAAAGTCTCTTCAGCCAAAATAAATAAAGATGGAGCCAGGGGGTCACCTTGTCTAACACCTCTTGTGGATTTGAAAAAACCAGTGAGACTGCCATTGAGTTGAATAGAGAACCAAGAGTTGGATATAAGTCTGAATATCATGTTGATGAATAGTTCAGAGAATCCAAATTTCCTTAAGACAGCAAAGAGGAAATCCCATTCCAATCTGTCATAAGCCTTTGCCATGTCCAATTTGAAGACAACATTCTCCCCTCTTGCCTTTTTACCAATGCCATTGATAATATCCTTGGCCAGCATGATATTTTTCCCAATAAATCTACCTTTAATAAAAGCTCCTTGCTCCAAAGATATCAAAGATGGTAGCAGAACCGATAATCTATCATTCAAGATTTTTAAAATAATTTTGAATGAAAAATTACAAAGACTTATAGGTCTGAAATCCTTGAAATTCTCTGGTTTAGAGATCTTCGGAATAAGAGTGATGATAGTGGCAGTCATAGCTCGGGGCAAGTTACTGCCCATAAAAAATTCCCTGATGGCAGCACAAATATCATGCTTGATGAAGAACCAGGTGGACTGATAAAAATGACCAGTAAACCCATCAGGCCCCGGGGCACTGTCTGGGGACATGGAAAACACAACATTTTTGATCTCCTCCTCAGTTGGAATAGCACATAGAGAGTCATTTTCCTGAGCTGAAACAAGTGAAGGGATGACTTGAATGAGCTGTTGAGAAATAAAATGAGGCTGTGAAGAGAAGGCATTCTGAAACTGTTGCACAGCCAGATCTTTGATGGAATCCATTTTATCAATTACAATGCCATTATCATCTTTGATAGATGAGATCATGTTGCGCTTTCTATTGTTGAGCACAGCAGCATGGAAGAATTTTGAATTCCTGTCTCCATCATTCAGCCACTGAATGTGAGACTTTTGTCTCCAGAAACACTCCTCATGAATGTATAAATTTTATAGTTCAGTTCTGGCATTATCAAGGAGCTTGTAATGCATCTCAGAGGGATCAGCATCAAATGTAGATTGAGCCATGTCTACTTTATCTTCTGCAATAGAAATATTATTGAAAATGTTTCCAAAAACATGCTTGTTCCAGTCCCTTAGCATAATTTTCATGGCCTTGAGTTTGAACTGTAAAGTGAAGAGTGGGGAATAAGAAATTGGGGAGGAGTCCCAACAAATCTTGGTATCATCCAGAAATCTCTCATGATTAGTCCACATCTTCTGAAAAATAAATCTGGAACAGAATTGGGCCTTGTCCATGGTGGAAGAAATCAGAAGGGGGGCATGGTCAGAAGCTTCCCTTGAAAGATGAGAAATATTGACTGGAAAAACACTAATCCAAGAGGAATTATAAAAGGCCCTATCTAGTCTGGCCCATATGGCATTCCCACCCTGTTGACCATTATACCAAGTAAATTTACTCCCATTAAAACCAGCATCCTGAAGGCCTAAAGAGGAGATACAATCATGAAAATCTGAGATGCTATTAATGTCAGGATTTCTGCCACCAATCTTTTCATCAGCAGCCAGAATGGCATTGAAATCCCCTGCCATAAGCCAAGGGGTTTTACAATTCCAGAAGAGAGAAGTTAACTCACTCCATAGCCCTCTTCTTTCTTGTTGGGAGCATTTAGCATGGACAATAGTAATAAAGAAATTTGGCTGATGAAGGTCACCATTGCAGATAGTTAAGAACTGTTCCTGTTGATGAATAACAGAGAAGTGCAGAGGAGCTTTCCAAAAGAACCAGATATGAGCCCGACCAAGAGCATTTGAAACAGCAAAGTCCATACTCAATTTCCTACGAAAACTTTCAATCTTGCATTCATCTACCATGGGTTCGATAATGGCAACCATATTTAAACTGTGAGCTTTGATTAAGAATTTGAGATGCCCAATAGAGAGGTTATTAGATATACCCCTAATATTCCACACTATAGCATTCATCATGAAATAGATTTGGATATTTCACCCACCGAAGGTGATCTTCGTAGCATGCTTCTAGTTAGTGGTCTAGAAGGAACATCTGGAATGGAAACATGAGATAAAATGTTTCCCTTGGAAACTAAAGTTAGCATGTCTTCAGGAGGAGTGGGGATGAGGCCATCAGGAAGAGCCCCCATGCTGGGTGTCAACTTTGCAGTGGAAGAGGTCGGCATAGAAGCAACAGTCGATATCTTAGCCTGTAAAGCAGAGTAAGATCTCAACATTGAGATGTCAGAGTTAATTGAGACTCCATTAGGAAAATCCTCCCCTACAATCACCTTTCTGCTATTAAAATTGCATTCATTTGAGTCTGCCACAATCATCAAATCCTGAGGATTGGTATCAAGTTGATCATCCTCAACACAAGGAGCAGGGACCACCATAGGCTCGACCTTATTAGACGGGGACGTGGTCTCAGCAGAATATGAATCCTATTGAATAAGCTTAGGAACATCCTCATCCAATGACCGAAGTCTATCAAAAACATTTACGGCAGGAATATCAGAACTATGAGAAGTATTATGGTCAACAGGGACCCAAACCTTGTCTTGCTTAAGCGACTTTGGATGATCAGTCGCATTACCAGAGGACTCTTTATTAATAGGAGCTTGCCTAAGAGACCTCTGATTATCGGTTGCCAAACTAGTCTCCTCTAAAGGCTGTTGCATAGTGGTTTGAAATCATCTCTCGTCCTGAAACATACTTTTAAACCCCAACAAAAGGAAACCCGCTCATTCTCGCACCAATCAACATGAAAATGTGGGGAAATAATGCAGGAAGGGTAAGGATCCATCTCCCTACCTCTTACGAAGAAACCATAGAGAGGGGAGTCGATCCACGCTCGAAATGCCACGATCCACGACTGGTTCCACTCGAAAATGCGAATACCTTCTCACCACGCCACCACCTCTCAATCTGAGCCCCGATCCTAACCGCTTCTCGCCCCGCGCCTCCCTCCGCCTCGCCACTGATCCTCCCCGTCGGCCGTCGGAGAAGACAAGGGAGAGGGAGATCGGGCAAGGTTACTTTCATGGATTCCCACCAAGCTCTTGCATCCCTTTCCAGTTAGAAAGTTACAAGTAAAACTCTATCTTGATCCGAGCATTGCATGACTCGGAATATTCTTTCTATCTCCTTGACCCAATGGCCGTATCGACCCCGGATCGAGGCGTAGGAAGTACTATTGGAACCGACTCGTCGCGAGGATCGCGTCAGTGCCTTTCATTCTGCAGTTCGTGGGGCGTGGGACTAGTACGAGTCAGGGACGGTCGTGGAGCTTCGTCGTTTGCATGCACATTTTTTGAGGTCATCATCGCAATCGAGGTAGGGGGATGAACTCCTTACTTCGTTAAGATCATTTTGGTACCACATGCATGCCCATGTGTAGGCGTTTACATCATTTTTCGTGCAAGGTCCACTTTAGGGGTTTTTAGGTTACAAATGCTTGTAAAATTGATTAGGGCTATTGTTTTAGCATTTTGATGCATGCTGTAGTTGTAGAAAAGCCGTTATTTAACTTCTTCTACTCATTTTCTTTTGTTTCGCGTCGATCCGGCTTGACCGGAGGGGAGTTCAGTTTCGAACTCGTCCCTCTCGTTTCCTAGTTGATATAACGCGCCTGCCAAAGGCCGTTAACGGACCCTAGGGGGTGCGTTATGCATTGCATGGCAGACCACTCTTGGACCGTTATGTGACCGTGGTTTTTGTAAAGTCTGTAGGTTGTGGGGCATGATGGACTAGTCCCAATCCACCATAGCCAATATAACGCCCTTCTCATAGTGCGTTATATGGTGGATTAAACTGTGGATTTTTCTAAGTTTCATACGTTCAGGTGACTTTAACGGACCAATCCTGGTGTGTTATAGTCACATGGCGCACCTGTCATGGCGCGTTATGGTCTGTGTGATTTTGGATGGTTTTCTGGTGAGTATAACACGCGGGTTGAGGCACGTCATACATTACATAACGCCCTAGAGGTGGCGCGTTATGGTCTACATGTCTGGGTTTTGGTATTTGCACGGGTGAGCATAACGGCCTAGGGGAGGCGCGTTAAAGTCGCATAACGCCCCATCCCTGGTCCGTTACACTCTGCTAGTTTGGGAATGTTAAAAGAGCATGTTTAATTCCCGTCTATTGCATTTCATGCTGCGTCTATGATGTATTCGTGTTATAATATGATTATTGGCTCACTCCTAGAATCCCAATGGAGTGCTTGGACTTTCCATGTGATGGAACCACTAGACGTAGCCCATGAATACCTTGTACACCCGTACCATAAGGAGGGAGGAACAGAGAGTGGCTAAGAGACAGAGAGAGGGGACCCTCATGAACTACACAGAAAATCAATCAAAAAGGGAGGAAGAGAGGAAGAAAAGAAGAAAAGAAAGGCCTATAAAGGGATGAAGAGGAGTGGGCCCTCCAAGTGCTTCCCCTGTGCACCTTCCCAATCCTTCCACGGCACGCCCTTTAACCTCTTTGTCGGTACACTCTTAAACCCCTTCGCCGGCACGCTCCAACTTCCCTCCTGATACGCCATCCTTTCTTGACCGGCACAGCCACTCTCAGGCCCTTCGCCGGTACACCCTCCAGAGCCTCGCCGGCACGCTCCTACACCCCTTCGCCGGTATGCCTTGCCTCGAAGCCTCCCCGGTACACCCTAGCTACCCTTCAACCTGCTCTGTCGATGCACCTTGCCCCTTTAGTGGTACACCACACAATAACCCTACATAAGTCCTGGCCCCACATGCACGGACTCTGCACGGACTCACCCAAACTTGCATGGACCTCGTTCCTACCTTGCACGCACCTGCACAGACCATGCACGGACTCAACCCCCAAAACCTACACGGACTCAGTCCAAATCTACATGGACTTTATCCCAAAGCCTGAACATCTGCACGGACTTAACCCCAAAACCTGCACATTCTCACAGACTCTACCCCAGAACATGCACAAACTCAGTCCAAATCTGCACGGGCTTCATCCCAAAACCTGCACATCTGCACAGACTTCGTCCAAAACATGCACAGACTTCATCAAACATGCACAGACTTTGTTTATAGCTGCATGGACTTCGTTCAGAACCTGCATGGACTTAGCACTGTACATCTGCACGGACTTCATCCAAAACCTACACGGACTTGCCTAAACATGCACGGACTTCGTCCTTAGCTTGCATGCATCTGCACGGACTTTGTCCCCTAGCCCGCACAAACATGCACGGACCTTGCCCCTGGCCCGCGTGCATTTGCACAGACTTTGCCCCTTTGCTGAAAACCTGCGTGGACTTTGCCCCCCCTCGCTGGAATTTGCACGGACTTAACCCCCAGCCCGGTACACTCCAAATGCAATAAATTTGAGTCTGTGCAACTTCTGTGGAACCGAATGCATAGTCGGTGCATGTTTTGTTAATGGCAATGAAGGTCAGTGCATTTTTGCCTTGTGCTAAAACAAAGTCGGTGCATATTCTTTCTTGCGCATTCTAGAGTGGGTGCATGCTCTGCATCGCACACAATCCAAGTCGGTGCAATCACTGTAGAGGTCGGTGCAAGTTTTATTCTCGCTATGCATATAAGGTCTGAGCATGTTACGCTCATAGCATGTGGGGCCTGTGCAACTTTCACATTGTGCACATAAGGTCCATGCACATTACTGTAGCTAGTCTAAGCATGAGAGTTTACGGGACATAAGAGTCAGTGCATGCGTTGTTTCGTGCATAATCATGTCGGTGCATACTTCCACATCGCTCGAGTAAAGTCAATGCCCATTTTCTTTATGCACTATGAAAGTCTGTGCATGTTTTTCATATAACTTAATAAGGTTTGTGCATGGTTTCTGATCGTAGGCAAAGGGTTTGTGCATATTGTAATTCATGTATTCCTGACTCTGTGCATATCGCTTACTCGTCTGAACAACCTATGAGCTACTAATGCTGACGAGATGTTTGACACAATGTTGTTTATTTTTACTGACAGGGTCTTCACTAGAAAAGGGCCAGAGAATCATGACACTTGTTCACAAACTCTAAGGAGGGCATGTGATCCAAGGTAGGAAGCACATTGATACTCGTGACACGTGAAAAGTTGTCGAGCCAAGATGCTGCCACGTGACCTTTACCAACTCAGATCTAGACAAAAAATTTAGGCAGGAAACGTGGTTTCCACGCGCTCGGCATCTGTTGCCTATAAGTAGAAGAAGATTCATAGAGAGAAAAGGTTGATCATAACATAGAGAACAGGAGGAAGCTCCAGCCAAAAAGTGCAAGTGCGATCCATCTGAGTTAGAGCTAGCAAGACATGAGAGAGCTATGAGAGCTTTGTGAGAAGAGCATTTGATAGTTTGTTTTTGGTCTTTTGGTTCAGAACCAGAGCTGATTCGCTCTTTACTAAGAGCTACATTTGTGTTTCAATTTTCTATTTTCTTCTGTTCATTTGCAACCTTGTTTTCAAGCTGTGTGTCAGAAGGCCTTACACAAGCACTGCAACAAGTGGCGCAAGGGGGAATGAACCGTGGAGTAGGTGATCTCCACTGCAGTTTCTGCAACATGAACCCGCCGAAGTTCACTAGCTCGTCTGACCCCGACGATGTCGAAAACTGGGTAAAGGAGATACAAAGGATATTCCATGTAATGCAATACACGGATGAGGAAAATGTGTTATTAGCAACATTCCAAATGGAACGTGATGCTCGATTCTGGTGGGAATCGGTGGAAGCTACTTTACCCCATGAGCAAGTTACGTGAGGTGAATTTGTTGATCATTTCAACAACAAATATTTCCCAGATCATATCCAAGAGAAGAAAGCCACAGAGTTTGCCACGCTTAAGCAAAGGACATTATCAGTTGCTGAGTATGAGGCCTAATTATCCCAGCTATCAAGGTATGCACCGCATCTAGTGTGTACCGAGAAGATGAAGGCTTGGAGATTTCTTAATGGGCTTCAGCCACAATACATCACTCAACAGGCACCAATGGACAATCAAGTCTATCCTGAGATGGTAAGGTGAGCCCAGCTGTTAGAAGATGTCACGGAGCTGTCCAACAAAATTCGTGGGAAAGAAAGAAGGAGCACGTTACAAGCACTGGAACCTCTAAACCTACATTTAGTAAGAAGAGATCTAGCAATGGGGGAGATTCCTCCCAAGAGAAGAAGGTCAAAAGGTTAGCAAGCCCTTTTCCATTATCACTACACCTCCCAAAGAGGTGTGTAAGCATTGTGACAAGGCTGGTCATAGGGCCGAGGAGTGCTGGTGAAGGTTGGGAGCTTGTCTCCCATGCGGGAGTCGTGACCACCGGATTCCCGATTGTCCATTGTTGAATGACCAAGCCAATAAAAAGGAAAGTACTCGGTGAAGAAGCAAGGCCACCTGCAAGTACTACAAGAGGTGGAAAATAGTGAAGGAGGACTCGTGAAAGGTACACTGAAAATTTGTTCCTAGACTACTCACGTCTTGTTTGATACCAACATGACTCATTCTTTTGTTTCCAAGAGATTTACTGCTTCATTTTCTATAGAACCAGAATGGTTAGACTTAATTATTTCGACTCCTATTGGAAATGAATCTGAAGTAACGGCGTGGTCCAGGGTGTTTTCAAAACAAGAAACGACCGCAGGTAGGGCGTTAATTCCTGGCATTATCTAATTTTCAAAAGGAAGCGAAATAAGAATTTTTCATGGAAACGTCCTGTTCCAGGGCGTGTCTTTGAGCTAACGTCTCTCTCAGAGGCGTGTTTTTCAAATGAGGAAACGTTTTATTTCCTAAAATCAATTCAGGAATTAACGCCTTGGCTGAAGTCGTGTGTTAAGAAACGCCTATGGTGGAGGTCGTCCATTTAAGAATTGACGCCCTATTCAAAGGCGTGTTTTAATATTTTAAAATGAGGAAACGTTTTATATCCTAAAATCAATCCAGGAACTAACGCCTTGACGGAAGTCGTTTTTTAAGAAACGCCTACGGTGAAGGTCGTTAATTTAAGAATGGACGCCCCGTTCGAAGGCGTGTTTTACTTTCAGAGTCCTAAGTTTTCCTGCCTTTCCTCGAGGATTCTTGCCTCTATTGGACTCTATGTTTGATTCGATCCTTTCCCTAAGATAACTATTGCCATAGTTATCTTCCTTTCCCTATAAAAAGGAGCTCTCTCCATCGATCAAAGGGTTACACACACACGCAGGTTACGAAAGTTTTGGGTTTTGACGAAAGGTTGTTGCTGTTCTTCTTCCTGCGTGCTGCTGTTCCTTCCTGCTGTGTCTTCCTGCGTGCTGCGTCTTCCTGCTTCTTCATCGTGCTGTTTTTCATCCTGCGTGCTGCCTCTTCTTCCTGCAGTGTTCTTCTTCATCCGTCTTCTTCCTGTGGCCTCTTCCTCCTCTTCCTGAGTGTTGCCCTCTACTATTGCAGGAACAGCAGGGCCCTTCGTTATTATTTGCTTGGAGTTCATAGTTTTAGCATTAGTTTTTTTTTACAACATACATCTCCTTCCTTATCTTTAGTACAGGGGTTTAAAAAAACACAAAAAAAGGTGCGCATGGCTAGTTACATTTTTTATTATTTATTTCCTCTGGATTAGTTACTACAGCAGCACTGACTGGCCTTTTTTCTCTTTTGTTTGTTCATTATTTTGCAAGGTAATCAACGTCAGAAAACCCTTCTTATCGGCCGGCCGATTCAAGAAGG
>JANBPO010007408.1:0-15450 GCA_024336825.1 Amorphophallus titanum | reverse complement strand
GGACCAATGGGGAAGGAGTGGGGGCCCCCTTGCTGGACCTATTGAATTTTTACATAAAAACTCAAAGATCCTTAGGGAATAACAAAGTGACTTATAAAGTCTTACAATTACAAACTTACTTTCCCAAGAATGTAAAAATAAACTAAAAGGATACAAATATAAAATAAAATGTTAGTGCTCGGTGTCGATTCCCATCAATTCTCCCCGGGTGGGAAGAACTCGACCCCATCGAGTAAGGGGTAACTGCTCTTGTGTCTCTCCAGCGGATCCGTCACCACACCCGGAAGCACAGAGTACGCTCCACTCCTAGAGATCGGCACATGCTCATCCCGTATACATTCTATATGCTACGCTACGGGGAATGAGGCTAGTGGCGAACACTCTGGGGTGGGGTCACTCTAGAGGAAGGGAGACGGCTTAATGACTCACTAGGAATCACAGATGTGTCCCTTTGGTGACTCGATCCGATACACTAAGAAGAGCTGAACCCGCATCTCTCTAGCAAGTCTACAACGTATGCATAAGATCCAACTTGCCTTGTACTCGAAAGGGACAAACATCGCGAGCGAACAAACTCGACTCGATGTATGCAAACTCCTAACAACTTGACAAACAAAGAAAAGACACAGACTCATACATGACCCTAAACAAACCTACGGTTAATCCGACCCAAACATATGCAACGGAGGACCAGGACATCCGCATGTGTGCCATGCATACACAAGACTCAACCAAATGTTGTTGTCATAGGGAACTCCTAGACATCTGAATATGTCCCTAGCATGCAGTTGCCTATTGGATTTGGGAGACTTGGGAGGGCTAGGAGAGTCGAATGCTCCATCTTCGTCACCCCTATATGATGACTGTGGAATGGTCCCCTGGCCAAGTGTAGGTGGACTAGCCCGCGGGGAAGGGGTGTGGTAGTAGACTCTCTCGAAGAAGTGAAGTAGATGTGGTGGGTCAAGGGGTTCACTAGGGAATGGGTCGAAGAGATCAAAGAAAATATGACCCCTCGAACTGGGCTCCCGTAGGTCACGGTCCCAATCTTGGAATTCGTGAAGGTGTAGGTGGTCACCTTCATTCGTTATGGTAAATGGGACGGTGGAAAATTATCCGCAACATCACGGCAATAGACAACATCAAGGCACAGGAAGCCAAGACGAAGTCACATCGAGGAGAAGTAATTCTCGACCAACGGGTTATCAGTCCACACGCTTCCACTGCGCACTCACACAATGCACACCGGCATCAGAAAGATAGCTCAGTATCCACATCTTAGTACACACTAGGCACCATCGCAATTCATAAGAATCGCAATGCAACACGCCAGGAGTACCGATCCAGTGAATGACCAATCACAAGAAGCCTAAGTGCAACAGAGATGAGTACCAGTTTCAGCACAAAGCACAAGGAAAGATGCAAATCTCAACTTACCTTTACGTCCGGAAACAATTAATGAGCCCTCACAACACATCGGCCATTAGACACGGCATGACGAACACGATATGCAACAGCTCTTAACACCATAATAGAGTCCAAAGCTAAGCAACTGTAAAATAAGGAAGCAGATCAGGCTCAGAATAAAGCTATCCACACTTAAGCAGACATAGGATAAGAGATCCCTAAGACAACAATTCCAAGGCTAACCTCGAGAAGACTCCACCAGACGGGGTGAGAAGCATCAAGCTCAACCAATAGAAGCTCTCCAGGAAGGGAAAATCCTAGCTCGCTCGAGCATCTTCTCAATCACAGAATTTAATCGAGCACTTCAACAAAAGCGAAACACATCAGGAGCTGAGCAGACATAAGCTGGGATGACCAAAATAATGTAAGAATGTGTACGGTCATCACACCAACACTAAAAGTCAACAGCAACCTGAGCAAATTATGAGAAAATCTCGAACAAAGTACCACAGATTCGAGCCTTTCGGCGAATACTATCAAGTACAACATGATCGAGACAGACACCACGGCGAAAAGAAGCACCTCGTCACATCTTGACGAGAGTAGGACCATCTCGTATAGTGCCAGAACAGCACGTACAAGACAATGCACGGAAAGCAAAGCGATAGAGAATCGCGAAACCTGACGCCAGTAGACGACTGTACTGGACTTAAGGACTCTGGAAACTGTATATCTTAAATTTCCACGTACTTCACACAACAATGCTCTGAAACCACCTGTGACGACCTGGATCCCGGATACCAGATCAACTCGGGAGCTACAAAAGCAGTCCGAAACTCTTCTAAAAGGATCTGAAAACTCAATAAAGATCCAGTAGGACCCATTAAAGATCCGCCAAAGATCTAGGGCGCTACATGAATGGATGTATATGCATCGACCTTGCTGAACACAAGATCCAATGTACATCGACCTTGCTGAACACAAGGTCCAATGTGCATCGACTTTGCTGAACACAAGGTCCTCTAATGCACAGGCCTTGTTGAACACAAGGTCCACTAGTGCGTCGACCTGATAGACTACATGTGAGTATGTGCATCGACCTGTCAACCTAAAAGTAGAAATGTGCACCATCCTGATGTTCAACGTAATGCTTAGCTGCATTGACCTGACAAGCTTCAACTTAGAATGTGCGTCGACCTTATATACTTCCACCATGAATGTGCATCGACCCTATATGACTAAGTGCCTATATGTGCATCGACCTTAATTTCTAACACTTAGAAGATAAATGACCTGTATAACATGATTCATACTTATGAACTAAAATGATAACTCAAGCAATCATTATTTATGCAGTTGCCACAACATGATTCATAGTGTGACAACATCAAAACTAGGGTTCAAATAATATGTTTACAGGATCAAGCCCTACTATTGCGCTAAAAGCTCGAGCTGGTAGTGAAGGCAGAACTGTATTTCCTTATGGCAGTGCAGAGCCCCACGTCTATGATGTGCTGTGGGCGGGCATGATGGGCTTCGTACATGGACCCCATAATCCATGCCGCGGGTTGGGCTGCCAATGCACTGATGCTCCACATGGGTCCCATACCCCGCGTGTCACAGTAAATCCCTAAGAGAGACGCTCCCTAAGAGAGACGCTGGCATAAACTAACAATCTCCCCCCCAGCGGCACCTGGGGATTAGAACCCGCGATTGCTTTGATACCAGTTTACCGAATCAAGCCCCTACCGTTGCGCTAAAAGCTCGAGCTGGTGGCGAAGGTGGAACCGTATTTTCTTATGGCAGCGCAGTGCCCCAAGTCTATGATGTGTTGTGCGCGGACATGTGGGGCTTCGCACATGGACCCCATAATCCAAGCGGCGGGTTAGGCTGCCAATGCACCGATGCTCCGTTCGATTGTGTTTCACACACGATTAGCTGAATTGGTGTGTGTGTATAAATTCTATTAGACTGAACGCATTATAGAACCATAGTGTTCAGTTCCGCAGGAGTTTATTAGTTCAGTGTTTAAATTGGGATTTAAGTTTTTAGTTGGCACAATTTTTGAAGGGGATTCATTCACCCCCCCTATGAATCTGGGTCTAGCAACCCAACAAGTGGTATCAGAGTGGTTCTCTAACTCATTAGATCCAACGATCTGCAGAGGATCCTGCTATATTGCTTTGGTGTGCATATCTGATTGTGCCTAGTCTATTGAGTGATTGATTCGCTGAACTGACTTCAATGGCTCATCCACCAGTTTTCAATGGTTCTGACTTTAGTTTGTGGCTTAGTAGTCTGCGTACCTATGTTAAAGAAATTGATCCGGATATGTGAAAGTTAATTTCACAAGGTCCTCACGAACTACTAAAGAAAAAGTCCAAATGGACTGATAGTCACAGAATGAAGCACGCAGAAAATTAGAAAGCCTTAGATATAGTGAAAGTAGCCACTCACAGAGCTTTCCATTCCTCTTTCATGACTGCAGGTCTGCCAAGAACATCTTGAACACGTTGAAGAATGCCTGTCCTAGAAACGAAAACAACTGCATGATGGCTAATCGAAGTAATCAAAGTGCTAGCCAAAGTGAAGAAGAGGGCGACGATGAGGTAAACCCTTTTGATAACTTCTCTATAGATGACTGGGAGAATGCATATGCTGATCTATTAGAGTCACATGAGAAGTTAAGAAAATAATATAAAAAATTAAAAAAGAGTACTGGGTTGAATAGTTCAGATTCGTCTTCTTGTGAAAAATATATGGAGTTAAAAAAATCTCATGATGCTTGTTTGTCTGACATTGATATGCTTAAGAAACAAATTAGATTGCTAAAAATTGAAAATCAAGAACAAGTGAATGAGATATCTGAACTTGAAGAAAAACTAAGCTCAACTAATGATGATCAGAATCTCGTTAGCAATCATGACAAGTATGAAAAATTACTGAAAAATCTTGAAAGTGCAAACTCAGATTTAAACAAGCTAAAGTCTAAAAATGAGTCTCTCAGAAAATTCTCATTTAAGTTGTTATCTTGTTTTCTTTAAAAAAACTCATATTTCTTTTTTTTTAAGGACTAGCCGGTCCAGTCCTGGAACAAGCTGAACCGGACTGGCCACTCCGATCCTGATCTGGTTCAGGCCAGTCCAGTCCTGACCGGCCGGTTCTGCAAACCATGAAATTGATCTGCACAGATCCGGCCCATCCCCCTTCTTATCCCATTGATCTGGCCCTCCTCCTTTTGTTCTACTAACTGGTTCTTCCACCCAAGAAACCAGTTCAATCTCTTTGCAATCAGTCCATTGCACCACTTTTAAGTGTCATCAAGGGAAAGCCTAAATTGATGAAACCACCAAGTCACTATCAAGCAACAGTAAAGGGGCTGGACAATATTAAAAGCCCTCAAGCCCCTTAGAATGATAGATAAGTGAGCTCCATACTTTGGCTTCATGTTAACGATGTTCTCTGTTGCCCTTTGCAGGGGTAACCCGAAACTTCCAAGAAAACCTCTTCTATCGCTGGCTGATTTCTCCAGTATGTGCCAAACTATCTTCGCAGATCCACATTCCCCTGGTAGCATCAAGTCTTCGTATATGCATGGAAGAAAGTGAGCATGTGCTGGCCTACTTATACCTTCCCAAGGCAGTGACAATCTTGTAGTTTCACGAAGGTTCAGACGGGCTATCCACCACCTCCACATCGACACTAGATGGCCCCCTGAGGTGCACTTTGGTGAAAAAAAATTCTCATAAAATGTGAAAGGAAGTTTTTATCCTTCACAACACACGATGAAAAGAGGGGCAAGATGGTCATCATAAACGAATGAAGCAAAAATCCCCCAAAAACATGAAAATTGTCAGAATGAGAAAATATCAGAAAATGAAGGAACTGGAGAAGAAAACAGAAACAAAAGGTTTTCTTAAGGCAGTCCTGGTGTGGGACCATTGTTGTAGCAAACAATGGCCCCATCAGTGCCAATGCTTGCAGTGTGGGGGCCCACCATTAGGTATTCTTTGTACCAAAAGAGAGGTGAAGGCTAGGTGGGGCCCCGTGGCCCACGTGCTGATTTGGTCCAACCCACCATATGCTGCCATGTGGACCAATCATGCAGAACATTAAACATACCAACATATGCCACATCATCAAGCACATGAAGGCACTGATGAGGATTGAGGAGGCGACACTTAGCATGAGGTGAGGCCAAACAAACCAAGCCAAGGGTCTGCAACAGGGACCCTCTTGGCTCTGAAGTAAAGGGATCCTTGGAATATCAGTATCTGTTCTCTATCTCTTGAGGTGTAAACATGTGAATCAATAGTGAATCTGATTTTTCAGGACATCATTTTTGCAGTAGACCTTTTAGGGCCATTTTGGGTACCTAAATGTGGCCTCGTTCAGGCTACCATTGGCATCCAATGGTGGTGCCCTTGACCTGTTCATTGCCATCGACACTCAAAATGTCAAGCTATAAGGGCAATGGTGCATCTTGTGAGAGTTTTCCTATGTGGGACATCCTCAGTTCTTAATGAAGGTGTGCCTGGCTTCTTGCCCAGCCCATCATCAACTCTTTATGATGACAAGCCTGCCTTGTTGCCCAGCCCATTTTTGAAGTCATCATCAGCATGCAGTCAAATGCATGCTGAACATTAACAAATTGCACATCTGTGACACTCGGTGCCAAAGTTTATATGGAACTCTCTTTTTTTTCTGACAGTGCATAGTACCACACTTAGGAAGGAATATACAAGTATAAAGAAAGTGTACCCCAAAATCCCTGTACAAAAAACAGTTCACACAAAGACTGTGTGTCACACAAGACCCCAAAGGACCAAAATAGAGTTGTGTGAGTCCACGTTACAATGATGGCAAGCCCACTCTCACTTTCTCACAACTAAGGGAGACAATCGTGTCCGAGTCTTTAGCTTCCTTCCTAAATAATCTCTTGTTCCTTTCTCCTCATATGGCCCAAGGGGTGGCATGAAAGATCAGCCACCAAATGAGTCTATCTCCCTTCAGCATCCATCTTTTGTGCCAGCCCTCAAACAATTGCTGAACACTATTGTGCGAGCTGAATGCACTATTGATCCTTTTAGTAACCTGACCCATATCTCCTGAGAGAAAGAACACCCTAGGAATAGGTAGTCCATATTCTCTTCCTCAGCTCCACACAGGCATCAAAGAGTATGATATTCATGAAGAATAGAGCCAATGAAGGTAGTTTCGGTTTCGGTGTTGGTTTCGGCCCAAAACCAAATAAAATACTATTTTTTGCCAACCGCTACGCATCCGGTTTCGGCCGGTTGGTTTCAGATCGTTCCAGTCCGAAACCGATACGTTTTGACCGAAAGGTTTCAATTTCGGCCGAAACTGCCGTCCATGAATGGAGCAAGTCCGTCGCATGTCGGCAACCTCCCATGAGAGATTTTCAATGAAACAAGCTTCACCTTAAAGAGGCTTTTGGTTGACCAGATCTGTGGAGTAAAGTTGATGGCGTACACCTCCATCAAAGATAAAGGTATATGCTGATCTGACTAAAAAATTGCCATCCTTCTCCCATGTCCACCGCCACTGATCAATCTTGCTAGGTTCTGAGGCATAGTCCAACAGGAAACGTACTAGTCCCTCCAACTAGTCCATCTCCTCCACCTAAGATCCCTCTTAAAGGACCCTGAGATCCCTGTTAAAGGACAGAGCCCAAACCCCCCTTGAGAGACGAGTGTCAAAATTTTGAGAACCGCCAGTGCAATACATATGGCAAAAAGTTGTGGAAAAGTGGCCTCCAGGATATAATCTCCGCACCACCTATCTTTCCAGAACAAGCACTTTTGTCCACTCCCTAGTCGTATCCTTACGCTAGAGCTCAAGATGTCTCTACACTGTAGAATTCCTCTCCAAATGGGTGAGATATTGTGCTGAGAGGATGGTAGCAAGTCTCAGTTTCTAGCCCTCCCATAGTACCTTTGTCGAATTACTTGTAACCATAGCCCACTCTTTACAGTGCCAAGCTTCCACAGCCACTTGCATAACAATGCCAGGTTGAAATCTCTAATGTCTTCAATGCCCAGACGTCCCATCTCCTTTTGCAGACTCTGCCCAGACAATATCATGCCATCCCCTGCTTCTATTTCCACTCCCATGCCAAAAGAATCTTCCTTGAATGGACTAACTTCTTTGCAATGGTCTGCAGGATGCGAAAAATGGAAAAGAAATGGATTGGGAGGTTATCCAACATTGATTTACATAGCACCATTCTCCCCCTATAGTAAAGAAGCCTCACCTTCCATCTTGCCAATTTAGATTCATACCTTTGCACCAGAGTGGGGGAAGAAATGGACCAAGGGAATGTCTTCTCTTAAATTTTCATCAAAGTTGTACAAATGAGGTGGGATGGGTCCTATTTATAGGCTCCCACTTTTTTCATGACCAAAAGGCCCTTGACAAATAGATAAAAGACTAAGACCATCCTAGACTCAATCTATGGGCCCAAACTACGGTACTAAGGCCCCATTAAACACAAGCAAGGGAAATAGATTATGACTTAATAAAGGAAAATACATGAAATAAGACTCAACAAGAAAGATAAAATGTGATAATCATTGCCGGTCCTCCTCAAAGCGGTGCAGGCAGCTGGAGCCAGAGAGAGTGGCGTGAGATCTCCTCATCAAATCTCCCGGGGTAGGGGGAACTCGAACCCGTCGAGTATGGGTCTTTCTAGCTACGTTAGTGCTCTAGAATGTCTGGATCAAGGCGCAGCAGGTCCTCCCGACTCACCCAGGTGTCCTCTGTTGGGGAACGATTCTTCCACCTCACCAGATAATGCTGGTAAACCCTATTCCTGATTGTGGTACTTTGCTCATCCAGTATCGCCTCCACCTGCTCACGTCGACCTCTCAAGCTAATAGGTGGAGTCCTTCCAGTGGTGTCTCTCACAAGGGAAGGTAAAGGCTCGGGCTCCTCATTGGGTCCCACCGTGGGGCCCTTGTAGGGTACCAGGTCTGCCACGTTGAAGGTACGGTGTACCCCAAAACCCTCAGGTACATCTAGCTCATATGCATTACTGCCCAGTCATCTTAGAACTTGAAAAGTCCTGATCCACGTGCCCTCAACTTGGAGGCAGGCCCCAGAAGGAGCCGCTCCGTCCTCACTATCACCGAGTCTCCCACTTGGAACTCATAGTGGCGCTGTCGAGCATCTACCTACTTTTTGTAAGCCTCATTGCTCTTCCCTATTGTTGACACCTATTTTTACCTTTGAGTTAAGTCATTTTTCTTACCCTTATTTAGGATGCCTCAAGTTGTCCATCAGTTATTGGGCCTTTTTTTAGATGGTTTTTGGGCCTATTTTATGGGTATTTTATCCCTGGCTGGGCTTGCTTACGCATATTCTCGAATTTGAGCTTAATGAGCCAAGTGACAAGGGTAAAGGATTGGGTTATCTTTACTTTTGCGCACTCTGTCTTTGTGTCGAATACACTAACGCTCTGATTGACATGATCGGTATAAACTCGTCACGCACTCTGGGTTCCTTCCGCGCTCAGGGCGTGACAGGAGCCTAGGCTTGCTTAAATTTTGGCAGGTTCGAGGTTGGCTTCCTTTGCCTGTTGTTATCAGAATTCACCCTCCAGCTTGCTAGCACTTGGAAAGTGTTGTGTGTGGGGAGAGTTAGGATGACCCGGTCTGGTAAAACTTCAGCATTGTGGCCATTGAAATAGACCCGGACACCCCCGATCAACATAGATTTTCCAGACGCCGAGAAATGACTTTGGGTAGCAGCAACAACTCTTGCTCTGGAGCTCTTCTTGTTGCCCCCAGCGGGCTTCTTCTTGTGTACCCTAATCGGGCAGGTAGTATGATGAACGTGACAGCTCATGATCACCGGACTCTTCAGTAGAGTTTTGTGAATTTGACCCTCACTTTGGCGGGCCGCAGCTTTATCATTCTATGACTTTGTAGGTTCCAAGCCTTTCTCGTGCAGAAGATCCACGAATGTAGCTCCCAAGAAGTTGGGGAAGCTAACAACCGTGAAGAATTCACCAAAGATAGTTGGTACGACGAGATAGCCGTACGCAACATGGTCGGCCACGATCGCGGGGCCAAAAGTGAGAGTAGCCAATCCAGTAGCCATTATCGTCTCCTGCGATTACATAATGGGCAAATGATCAGTATTCTCAGGGGGGCCCGGGGGCATCTTATCTTGGCAAAAAGATGAAGGAAGATTTGGTCCCACCAGACGTGCCAATTTGGTGGAACACTTTATTATTATTATTAAAATGCGTAGGCCTGTCAATCACAAATGTGATAAATTTATTGTGCGCTCGATCTGACTTAGTCAGTCGATTGTAAAATCGGGTCGGGACCGGAAGTCTGCCATACTATGAAGGTTATGGCATTAATTATATCCTCCGAGAGGGAGAAAAATCCTTGATTAATTACCAAGATAAGATGTCACTAGGGCTAAACAAATAAGAATACATGCAAAGCAAGGTTAACATGATAATGTCCAAGATTTGTTTATTTATTTATTCGGTCGAGACAAGAAGAGGGAGCAGACTACCAGCTCTGGGAATTACAAACCCACCAATGGCAAGAAGAGGCCCAATGGCGAGCCGAGTTTTTCAAAGGACAAGAAACTGATGTGGGACAGACATGCGACGTGGGACTCTAGCTCGCGATCGTCCCTATACGAGGGAAACACTAGACCGTGTGCGGTTGAGAAACCGGCAATGAGTCTCGGGTATCAACTTTTTCGTGTGTACTCAGATTGAGTCACAGGATGGGTCACTCACTCACTCTCGTAGTGGTGATAAAAATATATGAGCTAGATTAACCTCTCATGCAGCGGCATAAGAAAATATATGAGTAAAGTAAAATGTCGAGAGAGGAGTGGACACGATACCTCCACGCTCCGGGCGTGGGGAAGGTGATCCCGGCCAAGTACAGTAACTCCCGGTAATAAAATATTACAATAATTACAACAGTGAATTATTACCCACTCCACGCAGGGAGGTAAAGGGCTACACAAGTGGGCCCGGGAGGACCGATCTTGGGTTGACGGGCAACATCTTGATGTCGCTCCGATGGTGCCGAAACCCGCATTTTGGTGCTGTATGGACGGTGCAATTTGTGGGTCATGGGGGCCACGTGCTGCTCAGTCCTCCGGAACTGACGGGGTGGGTCCCGCTATGATGGTGACACCTGGTGGCTCGCTCCCCTGGATAGCGATCGGGCTGGACACCGATCGGAGGCCGATTGGCTCCGATCTCCCAATATTGGAGTTGCTGCCCACGGATCTGAAGCTCAGTTTCAGACCTGCGCGCTCCGGCGACAGAAGCTGCTGCGACCAGCACTGACGTCGGATCGGTACGAAACTAGTGCCGTTGGAAAGCTCACTTGAAATCCTTCGATCTCTATGACTCCAGGAATTGTAACAGAGCCGAAATTTTGATGGAAGAATTTTGAACAGGGCTATTTGTGGTCTCAGATCTGGTGTAGCAAACTAAGATCTGACTGAGAACAGCTATTGACCATGGTGTAGACCCCCGATCTGGATGTTGAGGTCTTCATGAAAGTTATAGAGGGGAAAGAGAGGAAGATGGGGATAGTTTTCATGAAAGGTTTTGTGGAGAGTTGCATGCAGCAAACATCAAACACATATTGACTCATGGTGTTTGCTATCATCAAAACATAGGGACACAACAAGGCGCCCTCAGCAAAGATCAGGTTGCTTCCGGAGGTAGCAAACTAGACAGCCGCAGGGGAATGCTGAGAGACGTCAGCAATAGTAGGTACAAGAGGCACGACCGGGCTGGGAGCTTCACCGGTTGCATGGGTGCGAGGCACGACCAAGTTGGGAGCATCGTCAGATGTAGTGGCGCAAGCGAATACCGAAACACCAGCACCCAGAGTAGAAGATGCATCAGCTAAGGAGGAAGACACGGCCATGCCAGCAGACGACACGGGCATAGCAACAGGGGAAAAGCCAGGTGCCGTAGCAGGACAGGGTGCCACGTTAATAGAGCCATGCAGAGACAGAGTATCGTAGATGAGGGCAGGGGAACCACCAAGACCAGTAGAGTTGAGAGGAGGTGAGGGCTTGGGGAAAGAAGAGCCCTCAACGGTGACCAAAAAGTCGCCAGCTACTGCAGAATCATCAACCATGGATATGAACCTTGTAGCAGGTGACGAGGACATGGGTACATCTGCAGAGGATAGGGGATCGCTTGGCACTCCAGCGAGGGGAGAGCAAGGCACCACAGGAGTAGGGCCATGCACAAGAAAGGGCCTGCCGACATGAGTAGCAGCATCCACTAGAGGGAGATCAATGGACGACGCAGGGATATCTCAAGCTATCAAAGGGGAGCGGACCACAACGGCTGGCGTGCCACCAACAGATACAATGGGTTGCACATGGCTGCCAAATGGGACGACATCAATAGCTGGAGGCAAATGGACGGCAGAAGCACATGTCTGCCCATGAAGAAGCACCTCATCAGGGAATGGAGGCGTCTCTACAACTGTAGCGACCCTGATTTTTTTGAAGATATAAAAATTTAAATTAAATAGTGACTTAATTCAAGTCACCATTTTATTAATTAACAGATTTGTAAGTAGTCGTCACTTAATTAAATAACGACTCTTTATAAGGCGTCAATTCATCACGAAGGATGGTAAGAATCCTACCTGGAATAGAGAGGTAATTAACGCCATGAATAAAGGTGCCATTTAGTAAAATGAAGTGAAAGAACAACAGGGATGGCAGCAGGTCCCTGCAAAGAACAAGAAGAAGAGGGCACCTCGCCCGAAAGTGGGGGCACAGGTGCGTGGAGTCACTCCGCGACCTGCTCCGCCAGTGGCAGCACTAGTATGGACCACTCCACCAGCAGTCATCAGAATACCAACTCATAACCGGAGGAGGCAAACTCCGCTGCCAATAGTGAAAGAAGTCAGCCCTGGAGCTCAGAAGCTATCGAATTTCATAGACGGGTTAGATGACTATGTGCAGCCCGAATTGAAGCCCTTACTGATGCGGGATCATGTCCCATGGCAAGAATTAGATCAGCTGTCACTCGAACAGAAAGAACAGGCCGATGCGGCATCTGACAAAGAGGGCAACCTGTTCTGGGGGCAGGCGCCTGCTGAAGCAAAGAAGAAGAAGAAATAAAAGAAGAAGAAAAGAAAGGCCACTAAGGCTGATAAAGTACAGGTTGTCTCCTGTAACACCCTCTCAGCACTCTTCAACCTACCCGGTGAGGAGGAGGAAGAGGAAATCTGCTTCACACCCCCTGCTAAGGGAGGCAAGGCTGAAGCCGCAACTGCTGTACATGCAACCCGGTTAGGCCGGAAATGGGGGCGCCAGCTGCCACCCAACCACAACATTATATTCAGGGGAGAGCAGCCCTACAAGACACCTCCCCCGGAGGTCAAGGGAGTCCAAATCCCTCCTCCGCCAGGCCTTTACGGCATGAGTGGGGGCAAGACAGCCCCTTCCTTTCTGGAATTTGTCAAAATGTCTTAGGGAAAGCAACCATGTCAGGAGGCTAACCCTGTACCCGGGAATGTTCACCCGCAATCAGTACAGTCCTCCGAAGCCCCGGATGCAGATGAAGCTCGCCCTGTAGCAGCTGATGAAGAACAACAAGAGCCCGATGGCAAGCAGAAAGGTGTCGAATCTGAGGCAGATGAAGCAGGTCCATCATGGGCCGCAGTTCAGGGCTCTCCCAAGCCCAGGTGGGCAGAAGAGATGAAGCTTTCAAATGTCCGAGTTGGGAGCCGAATAATGAAGCTACTCAAGAAGCTCCCTGCTAGATTTACAATCTGGGAGATCCTCTCTTTGAGTGAAGGCAACAATGCCATTCATCTCAAGCATATGCAGAACAGCTATGAAATGCACATGCATTCTTGTGTGGTGACTCATTGAATTGCTATGATCAAAACATCACATAATCATCAAAGCCCAAGAGGAAGCCCAAGGGGCACAACAGGGTCCAGGGGGAGCAGCACCGTTCTGGTTTATTCTTGGCTCCCCTAAAATGGGGCTACAGGGAAGAGTTGTTTCTCCTGGACTGCTTAGCTGTTCGATTAAAGCATGAGCTAGCGCTGGGCTGGTTTGGGGATCTGAAGCTTCAGGATGCTCACTGCTTCCGAGAAGGGGCCGTAGAATTCATAGAATACATGCTGTTCAACTATGCCCCGATACTCATCTGGGCTGGCGTCTACCACAGCATCTACGCCTCCCGTTACGACTACCCCATCTCCAAGGGTCTCTGTTGCGGCATGATAGAGGTGTTCAGCGCAGAGACTAACACCTTCTACATGGCAGAGGGTGAGACTTCGTTGGACTTGTGGAGTCTCAGTCAGCTTAGCGACTTGCCCATTGATGGGGAGCCTTATGAAGAAGTATGCCCCCCGGACCTGATCAAGGACCAGACCAATATGGACGGCTACTATTCTCTGGGCTATTCATATCGGTATCTTATGAAGGCATACCGGGTGCTGTACTAGTTGGCCCATGGTGAGAAGCAACCTCGCCATGGAGATCAGAAGAGGGTCCGAATGACCTTGTGGCTGCAGTATTTTTACGACGGGCTGAAGCTATATGAGGATTTTCCATGCGTTGGCACCGCCGTTGCCCGTAAGAAGCGCGCCAAGCCCAAGGCCAATATGAAGATCCCCTCTAGGGGGCGCAGGAGCGGGCCCAACCCGACAGGGGTCGATCCACTGACACACTGTGCCGCCTACTTGACATCCTGGCTGTGCTCATTTGCCATCCCGTACGGAGATGAGACAGTGATCCGGCCAGATGCAATTTTCTCGGCATGTTGTTGACACCCGTTTTTTGCCAATGAGTCGGGTCATTTCTCTTACCATTATTTATTGATGCCTCGAGTCATCCACCACTTATTGGTCCATCTCCGAGCACAATCTTGGACTTATTTTATGAGCACCTACCAATTTAACGCATAGGGGTAGGGGCGTTAAAGGCAACGAACCTTTAACTCAATACACAGGGACTATAACGCACCGGGCGAGGCACGTTAAAGTCACCCGAACATGAAAATCCACAGAAAACTCAGACACGGACGACATAACGCACCTATAGGGATGCATTAAAGGACCATAACGCACCAGGGGTGGCGCGTTATGTCACCTGGGTTTCGTGACTCCGGAGTTCAAAATCGGAACCCCCCTCCCGACCAATCGAAATCGACGGGGGACACGGCGGAATACAAAACCAAGCTAACCTGCCAGTCCATACAGATCATACAAGCCTAAGCATGCCACTAGAAATGAAATACGATACTCATGGATATAATTTCAACAATTGAAAGATAATTTAATGCCTAAAAGGTTAAATATTGAACTAACCAAAAATATGCACAAAACACGAGGCAACGGGTGTCGGACCAGAGCACAAGTGGTACCGGCGGTGTCCTAACACGATAAGGTATCCATCTCCCTACCTGGATGATGACGAAAATGACGAATCGACGGCGAACCAGCAAGAGGGTGGTGCGGTGCCTCCCGACCTGGCTTGACTCCACGCTCCGCGAATCGAGGAATGGTGGGCGTCAACGCAATCCTCATGACGTGACCAATCCAACGGTACCTCTCCGTCTTCGATCAGCGGCTGTCTGGACCAGAAAATGAGAGAGGCACGTAAATCGAGAAATTAACCCCAAAATCATCCAAAATAAGAATTACATAGAAAATGAGGAAGATGGTGATGGATGGCGACGCAGAGGGCGTCAACGGATTCCTGGCGAGATGAGGAGTCTGATCCCCTACCTTTTGCGTGGGGAAGATCGCGAATCGGTGCAGATCAGGCGACGGGGGCCGCATCATCTTCTTGCTCGCACGCGTCTCCACGCTCCATGATCTGAGGGACGAAGGGTACTGGCGCGATCCTCGCGTTGAGCCCATCCCGTCTGTACCTCCCACACGTCGACCGGGGTCCATTTTGACCGCGAACCGAGGGAATGGTGATGGAGGAGAGAGAACGTGTGAGATGGAGAGAGTGCATGCGATGGAGAGAGAGAGTATGTTTCGAGAG
>JANBPO010007403.1:0-19850 GCA_024336825.1 Amorphophallus titanum | reverse complement strand
CTCCCTGAAGAGAAACCTGAAGCTGACTCCTGAGGCTACCACGACCACTCTCTTGAAGATCTGGAGGCGAGGCTTGGACGGGAGCTTCTTCGACAAGTCTAATTCTAGAATCAAGAAACGGAGCTCTATTTGGTGCCCGGAATCAAGAGTTCTCATTTTCTTCCTCCTAGCCCGCCGTTCTGCTTCCTATCAGACTGCACCGACCCCCCCTCATTGTCTGAGTTCTACCAGTCTTCTCCAACAACATTTGGCATCCATGTTGGTCTCATTTCGAATAGGACTCATCGGCGGTTCTGACGACTCTAGCGGTACCTAATTCTGAGCTCTGGAATGCTTGTGGCAACCTCTTCTTCCTGTTGTTGTGTTCCTGAAGTAGATAGAGTTAGAGTTCTGCTTCCTTGTTTGCGCCTCTGCCCTGACCAGCACCGACTTGTCGAAATTTCAAAAAAAATTAGACGACCTCCTGCGCCACCTAAGAAGATTGTCCAACTGTCTCATCACCAACAAAATTCGGGAGCAGCCGCAGCGACAGCAACACCACCTATTTGTCCCCTGTTCTAGAGAGCTGGCAGAACCGACATCCGCCGTTCGTCTAGTTTATAGTTCTGCGCTTCCCTTCCCTAGCTTGGCCGACTGAAGGCCCCTACCTGTGTGGAGGTAGTTTTGGCTGTAATAACTTAACCTCCACCTCAAGATCCCCCCCCCCCTTGCAAGGGGTGTAGTTCATGTAATCATTTAAGTCGCAGGTTTGAAGCTTCTTCGACGCGACGTGTGGGTGCATACCCTCGCCTCCCTGCTCGCCCCCGTCTCCGGTCGGAGTCGGTGTCTTCACACTGACTAGGTGAGCCTCGGTCCCCCTCTTGGCTGGTTTAAATTCCTTGCTTAGCTTAGTATTATCATTATTGCTTCGTCAGACGGAGAGTGAGAGCTCGGCCCATAATTGCCATTGATGTGAGTAATCACCACGGGTGAGTTGTGAGTGATCCCCTACATCCCACACCCTTGGTGTGCTGACCGCCCATGAGCTAGGCATCCCTGGCCCATTTGGGGTTCTCCCCAAGCTAGCCAACCATTGGAACATCAAGGTCCCACCTCGGACCCTCTCAATAAATGCCTTTTCAACCCACGATGGAGAAAGAGAAGCCATGGTTCTCTCTCTCTTTACTACTCCTCTCCCCTTCTTCCTTTTCTTCTCTTGGTGAGCATCTCCCCCTTGGCCGTGGGTGGCGTGAAGAAGAGTTCAGTGAGCACGAGGTGACGGTGGAGCGTTGGTGTGCTTATGGAGGCAACCTTGTGCGGTGGAGGCTTTAGCGTCGTCGTGGGAAGCAGTTCTAACGTGAAGAATGGCTTCCTCTTGCGTTTACAAGTAGGGGGATAGATTTAACCTCATTTTTTGGTTCTTTTCCATGTGTTAGAATGATGCAATGCCTGTTAGAATGCTAGTTTGAGTTTAATTCATGCATGGGGATTGTTTTCATTTGTACTCTTGTGTAAGAGCTAGCATGGCCATTGTTATTTATTTTTTTGATGTAATTCATGTGTAAAACTAGGAAAGCACTGCTCTAAACAAGTAGTTCTCTTGTATTCCCATCGATTAAATCGATTAGGAGGGGTCTCAACTTAGATATCTTAGGCCCGGAACCCTGAAGAGAATGCAGTACAAGGGAGCACTGCATTCTCAGTAAGTCACGATGTAGGTGAACACCATGTTCTGACCATCGCAGTGTATCATGGCATCGCATTCCGTGCTTCAATGACCTTTCTGAGGTAGTAAATAATGCGGTCATGAGGACCACTACGTCAACGCTAAACACGTTGTAGGTGACCTGTGCATTCTCAGCAGACCTACTTTCGGCTGTTTATGCAGATTAGTCATGCATCTAAGGTTAAACCATTGATAGTTTTGCATGATTTATCACTTTATAGCAGGTTTATTTACCCATGTTGAGTGCTTTTCCCTTTATTTGTGACTAATCCACTAGCCGTAGCCCAACGACCTGATGTGACACGACCACGGACCTAGGCAAGCAAGCACATCCGCAACTCAAATGGGCCGATATTGGCGGCCAACTCACCCGACACTCAGCCCGAACCCGAGGGTAACTCAGCGATGCCGAGTGGAGGTTGTGAGGTCTGGTCCCTTGCTGGTAGAGGGCCAGCAAGGCCAGAGGGTCTCCCAAAGGGTAGGTTTAGTCTGATCCTAGTGGCCACAAGTATCTCTAAGTGTCCTTATTGAATTCCCTGTAAGCTTGGAATAGAGTATAATTTCAGTCCATCTGGCCTATCCTATAAAGAACATTAGTGTTCCTTGTTCAGCATTTCTTTAACTGATTTGGTTGAGATTTTTAATTGGGCAATGTTTGTGAAAGGATCTATTCAACCCCCCCCTCTAGATCATATTAATGGACCCAACAACTACTACGGACGGTCGTCGTGTGGCTGTGGTGAGAGAGTTGAACCCACTGGTTAGGGCCAGACAGACGATCGACCTACTGGTACAAGGTGGCAACACAGGTAGCCATGGGAACTGCAGTGTGGGAGAACTGACCTACTGGTCGAGACCGGGAGACAGGGTAGACTGGACAAAAGGTGCAGCGAAGGACAAATTCGAGGGGGAGTAACACAGTGATGAGATGAACTTGGCCCTAGACTCAGCTTGCAGGAACAAGTCGAGAACTTGTTCTGATACCACTTAATGTGAGACCACTATGGAGGCAACTGGGACTGACCCGACTCACCGAAGACTTACGCCAACAAGCACATTAGTTTGAATGTAAAACTAACGCTGGCGGACAGACTATCACTGCGCAACCCAGCCTGGGGTAACTCAGGGATGATGAGTCGAGACCTTGGGAGAAGTCCCTTGCTGGTTTGAGGGCAAGCAAACCTCAAGTCACCCTCCCCTCGAAAGGAAAACCTGTGACAACGGGGCAGACCTCTCACTGAGGGGGCACAGGTTTCACTCTCGCTCTTTCACCGCGGTGGCCACTCATCGAGGGTGGATCCTCAAGGCAGGGCACTCTCTTCCTCACTGAAGGCGCATGAAGAAAACACAAGATGAACAAAAGTAAGGAGTAGGGGTCAAGCACTCACCTGGTCGATTTGAAGAAATCGACCCCACACAAGGAAGCGTGGGTATGCAACCCGCATGCTACATCAAGATAGCTTGACTTATGACTTGCTATTACTACTTTAACACCTCACATAAGTGGGGTGGCTCAGGGGTGGGGACTAATGCTTTACAATCAAAACTACCTCCACGTAGGGAGGGGCTGTCAACCGGCCAGGCACGGGGAGGGGAAGACCGAGATCGGCCCGATCTAGCCAACCTGAACCAGTCTGCAAGCAGACATCGCTGCAGCTCCGCTGTTCGTCAGGCTGATGTTGGAGGTGGATGGTGACATGGGGTAGTCCGGAGGAGGGTCTGGAATTTACTGACCAAAGACGTGCCACGCTGGGACCGAACGTTGACGTTGCTAGTTGGACGAGGTCGTCTTGCGCGAGTGGGGCAATCCGGACTCGGGCGCAGATAGTAGCTTGTCGGTGAAGAGACGAGGTGCGGGGATGGAACGCTGGGGTTGTAGGAGCCTCAAGTGGTTGAAGGTCTATTGGTGAAGGTGTTTTGAGGAGACTGGCAGTGCTGTTCTGGTGATGGAATGTCGATGGATTCACCGAGGGTAGTATGTGGTCGACAAATTGGGACTGCTACAAGTTTGTCCCTTGCAGAAGCTATACCACCATGTCGAGGCGAACATTCTCCAAGCCAAGCCTTCTGGGGGTTCCCAAGGATGTCCTCAAGAACTGTAGGGGCAAGCCAGGGCCAATGGTATGCAGTAGAGGTCATGGCAAAGCCGACACCTCGGGTCTATCTGTGTAGACAGAATTAGGCAGTCTACACAGGGGTCATTGTCGGGGCTGAATCTGCCCGAAATTGAAAGGGGGAGGTGACGGGAGGTATTGGGAGTTGAAGAAGACGTGAACTTGGGCTGAAGACATGAATTTGGGCTCCTATTGTCGACCAAGGAAACAGTACAATGCCGATGATCAGCTTTCTATTCTATAGCTCATCATTGTTGTGCAGTCTAGATAGGGCAGCCATCCCGAAGGTTCCAGCCATGAAGCAAGTACCAGCTCAAGTGAGGGCTATCAGGGACGTGTTGGGGAAGCTCCCCACCAATTGTCATGGCCTAGGGTACTGCTGGGGTGTCAGAGTCAACCGAATTGTAGGAGAACAAAGGTTTGGTTACAGGCCTGGGATTCTTCTGCTGAGTGGGCATCGTCGGTAGATCTTGGTGGTGGAATGGAGGAGGGGAGAGTGAGGGGTCATGTGGCTTGGTCTAGAGGAGATTGGGAGACGGAGATGCTACTGGGGTGGAGAGGGATGGGAGTTAGGGTGGCAGCTCGGTGGAGGGGTAAGGAGAGAGATGTGGTGGCAGCTAAGTTAGTGGTGGTTTTGGTTAGAATTGAAGGTGGGGGGTCTTGGGTATGCCAAGGGGTGTATAGGGGAGAGCAAGGGATGTCTTGGGTGGTGGAGAGTTGGCTTAGGGAGTGGAAGAGATGTGTTAGGGGCTGGAAGGGTATCTAGGGGGGTGTGGGTGTTAATGGGAGATTTGAATGGGTGTTGGTGGATTTGAGGAGTCACAATGATGTGATGAGTGAGGTGGCAAGCTAGGTTGATGTTGTCATATCCCGATGTGGAATATCGAGGCGCGATGAGTCGTAACATTTGTGTCGATCAGAGCATACATGTAAGGGGTCCAACCACAATAGAGATAACGAGAAAAAAGATACTATTATTTCATCAAAATAGGGTTTTACAACACCACTAAGTCTCAAGAGACATAATTACAACTTCTAAATACTCTTATTTCTAGCAAGAGCAATAAATTAAACATCTAAGATAAGCTAGATCCCTATTTCACTCTTGCCCATCCTCGTTTATTTGGGGTTCCTCATTAGAACTATCTAAAACATTAACCAAAAATGTAGGGTGAGCAAAAAGCTCAATAGGATTTATATCTCTATATCAGGCATCTTTAAGTAATTATTATTTTTAAATAAGGTAAATGTGCTATGACGAGAATCGTTACTAAAACATGAAACATGAGCATGAGAGCATAAAGAAATGCAGGTATGTAGGATCACAAGTAGACAAGATAATAAGAGTAAGATTTCAAGTAGAGAATGATCATGTAAAGTATAATCATGGAATTGACCGTTTCACGCAAGCATGTACAAGTTAAGTATTTCTTGTAATTCAAGCAAGTCAAGAATTTCATGAATAAGTGGAATGTCATAAAAGAATCTAGCATACATGTATTTGGTGCAATGTCACACCAGGTTAATAATATCTCCCATGGGCCCGAGTACTTTTAAGCACTCCCCCCAAGACTAGATCGGGCCCTATTAATGCCAAGCATTGTATTTATGGATCATCGATCCTAAGTATTTATCTAGACATCCACATAATATACATGGCCAAAGAATTTCAAAGCAAAGCTCATAGGAGCAGTGGGAGGCTCCCCCAGATCCACCTCGATGGGAGTTGGCACATGCTCCTCCTCGAGCTCTAGCCCTAGACATAACACAAAATGTCAGCCCTGCCATAAACCCTGAATTAAACCCAATGAAGGGGAGCGAAGGAGCTACATGTACCTTTCAGCGCTGCCTTCATCTCAATATCTCTGGAGGAAGAAGCCTCAGAGGAGGAAGAGCTCGGGCTCAAGCTCTCATCGGTCTCCATAGTTGTATTGTCATTGCCCGAAGAACCAGAGGAAGCCCCCGGTGAACCCTCAATCACGGGCAAATCGGGGGCACCTGCACACCCGTGAGCCGAGTCAGGCTACTACGGAGTCCGGTCTTGCACAAAGATAACTCCCTAGCCAAAGGTGTTAGGGAAGAAGCTCACCAGCTGGGGGGTCCCCCTCGGAGACCCCCTTGATATCGACGAACTCCTCGTCGCACCCAGTAGATGCAGCGACACCAAGCTCGTCCCCGGCTACCCGGGTCGTGTCCCGGGAAAGCTCTCCCTCCTCCAGAGGAGAAGAGGTCCCTGCAACCAACCCCCAATGAAAATTTAGCATGAGTGGGTAAAGCAGAGTAATCCACTATGAAATAACTAAGTACTCAGCTACCTAAGGGTCCCATGCTAGACGACTCCACCGGCCCCACTATGCAAGCCGACACCACGATCGATAGAGGTGGGAGGGGCAGCTTTTCCAATAGCCCTGGTAGCCGACCCAATGTGTCCCCGATGGTGGGTGGGGGCACGAAGGTCTCCTACCCAGCCTCATCCCCGAACGACGGTAGGACAACTGACGGACCGGCGTCCACCAGTTCCTGAATCATCTCCATGGTGGCCGCCGCATCCTCACTGGTGAGGACACGAGAGCCAGTCACTGATATCAGACACGCAGCATGACTCGAGCGACTCTAGCCTCTCTATGGTTGGGCGACAGCATGGGATCCCTGCCTGAATATTGAGTTTTAATGTGTGGGACACTAGTATTTTATTTTACCTTTATGTACTTTGATTTGTATTTACGTCCTTGTTTAATTGGGTGTGCAAATATAAGGCTTTAGTAGCCAAAGTGTCAGTCCTTAGAAGTCTGAGATTCTGTCAATCTGCCTCTTCCTCCTCCTTGAGGGGTTATTTTGGTTGTGAGCATGAGATGCAATAACCTCTTGAGAGGAGAGAATCTGTTTGTATTGAATTGGGTTAGTTTAGCCTGATTCTTATCCCTTGGATTACTGGGCAAGCCAGTCAGAATGGTGTAAGCTTCATGCTTATTATACATGAAATCTCCCTCCAGAGCTCCATCCTCTGGAATCCTTAATGCTTTGCGAAGAAGATGTCTGGTGAGATCAAACTTGACTCCCTTGACAGTAGACCAAATTTTGGACTATCTTAAATCAACTTTCATGTTCATATAGAACTCTGTCACCAACCTAGGATAGTACAATCTATGTTTTCCCATGAATTTCTTCCACTTTTGAAACATAATCAGGTCTAAAAGATCGGGAAACCTAGCAAGCATGCTTTCATCATGGAAGTCCACATAACGTGGGAAAAGAATTTTACCTGATTCAAGCACAGACTCTGCCTACATTGAAGCTGCAATTCCTTGTACGTCCTATTCAGGTTCTTGGAGGATGGTTTCAGTGGTGAAGATTCGTCACCGTTTGGCTGGAACTTCCACTATCTTTTCTTTACCCTTCATTGATTTCTCTTTAGCCTGTTCAAGACTAGTTCCTTTAGCATGTGCCTCTTTCGACCTTCTCTCGTAGTGTTGAACAGTGGCAAATAGCATGGACAGAGGGTCCATTGGCTGCTACTCCTCCATTGCCTTCCTCTTCCCTTTGCTCGTGGCTTCTGGAGAAGACATAATGAAAGTTGTGAGGAGTGGAGGATGAAGAATGATAGGAAGACTAAGTGAAAAGTGGAGAACTTTGAGCAGGAACAGTGAAGACCAGGGTCTGGAGTGGGGTAGCACGGACAAGAGAGAAAGCGTGAGTGCTTATGGCTGCTCCGACCTGGATGGGTTAGGTTTAAAAGGAAGAAGATGAAGACTTTGACGATAGGGTAAAGTTATAGCTTATATTCTACCAACTTTACCGAATTCAACTTGTTGTACCCAGGCTACCCCTCACTTTATGTAAAATGCCTATCTTCACACTTCAATGGTCTTCAGCGTATGAAGCTTATATCTCATCCCCCCCTCTTCCCCATCCCACCTCCCTCTAGTGCACTCCCATCCCAGCCCTCCTTTCCAACAACTCTAGCTCACTCCACTGCCTCCACCTCTATCCCCTCAGCCCTCCAAGAGACCCCAGTCACGTCCTCCCACTCCCATAACCATTAGCCATCAACCCCTTGCTGTGCAACCTCCCCTTCTTACTCTATTGGTCACCATAAGGTTGCAGCTCTGGTGGTAGGTCACAGGCAGATAGTAAGGGTCCTGGAAACTACAGCTTCTCCGGCACTTCCCCAACTCTTCTGGTGGTAAACCATATACCACTGGAAAGGTCGTCCAGAGGGCTTTCCATGCAAGGTCATTTCATCTTCGTCTGAGCTCTGAGCTGTCCGCGAAAGTGATTCTCCCTTGACTGCGCAAGAACTCCCAAGCAGAGAACCAGAGCCCTAGAAAAGCTTCCACCATGACCACTCCCTAGCAGATCTAGACATGCAACTTGGCTGAGAGCAACTTCTACCAGTCCTCTATCAACCCCAAGAAGCGTAATAAAGTTTGGACCTCGGCATCAGAAGTTCCAAATTTTCTACCGAAGTCACGCCATGTTGGTTCCTTTGTTCTTGAGCGGACCCACCCCCACTCTTCTGGCCAGTACGATCAACCCCGACGTTCTCTGATATTTTTGTGAGTCCCATCAGAAAGTCCGCGGTCGTCACGGTACCAGCCCCGCCTCCATCTGAGTTCAGGACTGCCTATGGCGCCTTCATCTTCCAGCAATAACACTCTGGGAACAGTCAGCACCTGTACTGTCCGGCCCTATTCCAAGATCTGCACCAGCCAACGACCATCTCAAGGTTAATCCAAAAATTCGAGCGTCTTCCTAGGCCAGATCGGAGTGTTTTGGCTCTGGTCTCGGTCCATTTGGAGTTCAGGAGTGTCCGTGGCGGTGTACTCTTCGACTGACTATCCTATGATTCCAGAAACTGGCAGCACCGATGTGGAGTCTGACACATCTAGTTTCTTGCTCCGTCCCCTCCCCTTGCTTGGCCGGCTGAAGGCCCCTCCCTACGTGGAGGTAGTATTTTGGTTGTAAGCACTTAACCCCCACCCCAAGATCCCCCTCCTGCGTTCAGGTTGACACCAATATTTAGCCCTGGGTCTGGGCCTCTCGTTCATCTACCATCTGATTGACCCTCACCCTAAAACATTCTATCAGGGTAGGGCCCGTTGACTTCGACAGGACTTCGAATCAACACTCATCCTATATTCTACCCTTGGCTTAGGCCTCACGCCTCTGCTAAGTTCGTTGACTTCGACAAGACGTCGAGTCAGCACCTATCTTATATTCTACTCTTGACTTGAGCCTCACACCTCGTCCAAGTTCGTTGGCTTCGATAGGAAGTCGAGTCAACACTGATCCTATATTCTGCCCTTGGCTCAGGCCTCACGTCTCTACCAAGTTAGTTGGCTCTGACATGACGTCGAGTCGACACCCATTCTATATTCTACCCTTGGCTTTGGCCTCACACCTCTACCAAGTTCATTGACTTCGACAGGACATCGAGTCAGCACTTATTCCATATTCTGCCCTTGGCTTAGGCCTCAAGCCTCTGTCAAGTTCGTTGGCTTCGACAGGACGTCGAGTAAACACCTATCTTACATTTTACCCTTGGCTTAGGCCTCATGCCTCTACCAAGTTTGTTAACTCTGACAAGACATCGAGTCGAGACATATCTTACATTCTACCCTTGGCTTAGGCCTCACACCTCTGCCAAGTTTGTTGACTTTGATAGAATGTCAAGTCAACACCCATTCTATATTCGACCCTTGGCTTAGGCGTCACGCCTCTGCCAAGTTCATTTGCTCCGACAAGACGTCAAGTCGACACATATTCTATATTCTGCCCTTGGCTTAGGCCTCACGCCTCTGCCAAGTTCATTGACTCTGACAAGACGTCGAGTCGACACATATTCTATATTCTGCCCTTGGCTTAGGCCTCACGCCTCTGCCATGTTCGTTGGCTCCGATAAGACGTCGAGTCGACACCTGTCTTATATTCTACCCTTGGCTTAGGCCTCAAGCCTCTGCCAAGTTCGTTGTCTTCGATAGGACGTCGATCCAACATCCATATTCTATATTCTGCCCTTGGCCTATGGTCTCACGCCTTTGCCAAGTTGGTTGACTTTGGCAAGTCTGTCAAGTCAACAGTCATATTCTGCCCTGGCCCAGACCCAAATAATTGTCGGAGACCTTCGCATCCGGCTCGATGGAGACATGCCTATTATACCTCGGGACCGGCACGCCCCAACTATCTCCACCTCTAACCGCTTTGAGCTTCTTCGGCAAGTTCGGGAGGACGGAGCAAAATTGAAGAAGTTCGCCGTACCGGCGACAAACCACGGTCCGATACGACGGCCCAAACCAACAGCTCTTCGATCAACGTTAGGGGCCAGTCCAATTGAGGAGCGTCAGCTCCAGATGAAGAAGATCTGGGTCACCAAAGAGGAGGCCCATGCCATCAGGCGGGCAAGGTCAGAAAGGTCCATCCACATATCGGAGCTGCAGCTGGTGCGGAACCCGATGACCCTCCGTCATTTTGAGCTCCCGACCTCTCGGGGGTCTCAAGCTCGATGCCTATAAGGGCGGAAGCGTCAAGGAGTCGGCGAGAAAGTACGACCAACCTCTCCGTGGGCCAATTCAACGCACACGGATGAGGATTGCTCGACACAGGCTTCTACGTCCCGAGTGTCTATTTTTGGCAGACTAGGGATGACACCCAAGCCTGGTGGCCAACCACCCAGGAAGAAGCGGGTGGTTCAGGTGACCAACGACACTGTCAAAGTGTTAACATGCTATACAATCTCCGTTGATAAGTAGCCGAAGGACACTTCGGGAGAATTAAACCGGCCTCTCCAGACTTTTTGAAGAAGTCGAGGCCCGTGTCTCGGGTTCTTGCTCAGATGCTACAGACACTGGCCGTCGGAACGTCCCAGCCCGAGTCGGCATGGCAAGAGGAGCACCAAGAAGACGTCCATAGTGTCAATGGGGATAACAACCCAGGGCACGAGGAAGAGCTTGGAAGGGAGGCTCAGACCCTCGCATTGGAGGAACTCCGACGCGAAAATCAAGAACTTAAAAATCTCTTCCAAGCATTATTGCGTGAAAAGGAGGTTCATGTTCAGCCTCAAGCGGCGCCCACTGGGATGGAACAACAACCTCCTCCCATTCTGGCCGTGGCCAATGCTTCGGTTACTGCTGCAAAGTTACCAGTGGCGGTGGAATTCGAAGCGTCGTAACATGAGACCGTGAGGCAGACTCAGCCCGTGATAGCTCCTGGTGCTGCAGGGACTGGAGGAAGAAACCCGCGTAAAAGGCCTTGTCTCACAAGGCGAAAGGGTGTTAGGCGAAACAACCAGCAAAAAAAAAACCTAACCTGCGGGTTGGCTGCGCTCAGCCTGAGCAGCCGCGTACGTGGCCACAAACTTCTCAGCTTTAGCTCTCCTCTGTTCTAGTTCCTGCGGGCTGATCGTCATACCGGGGATCCGCACGGAACATGCCCCATTCGCTTCGGCTGAGAGAAGGACACACACACATCATACAGGAGCAAAGAATCTTCCCGAGGGGGGGGGATCGAGCCCCGAAAGGCATCGGCGTCTAAAAGTCTCACCTACGGGACGGCTTGGCCCGGGGCGCAGCGAACTTCGCAAAGGAAGGAACCGACGGAGGAGGGGAAGCTGAAGTTGTCCGGAAGACCTCCGCCCTCTTCCGCTCGGCCTCCTATTACACAACCACCTTGGCAGGGGTGAGCGCTCTCTCCACGGGCGACTTCTCCTGAGACTCCCCAGCAGCCCCAGGTGAACGGGTGGGAGTCGATGGCGGCTCGGACCCGACCCAAGCTTCACCTACAGCGGGGATCAGTGAAGGCGGGGGCTCCTCCCTAGCTGATGAACATGAAAGACGTCTGGGTGTGAGCGGCCCGTGTTAAGACAAAGATAAACTCCACCTGAAGGATGATCTTGACAAGAGAAAGCTCACCTGTCGGTTGGCTTGGTTCGGCTTGGCCAGCCTCAAACTCCTCAAAGGACGGGATGCGAGGCGGTGAAGGAACGGTCTCTGTGGATTTGGCGGCCTCCGCCCTCCACCCTCCGGCGCTTAGCCTCCTGCCGTCCGGCGGCCTGCACCTCGCCCAGGGCTTTCTTCACCGGTGACTTCGCCCGGGGCCTCTTCGCGGGACGGGGCAGAGGAGTTGTGTCGGGGCCATTGGCGCTTCCTCAAAGTATGCAGGCTTCTCCACTTGCCGGAGGAGATTGCGATACATCGCTAACTGGGTGCTGTCCGGATGGTCTATGACGGAAAGAAAATAAAGAGAGCTGGGAGTTAGTTATCATTCAGCGCCCTGAAGGACACAACAACGACCGACAGGAGTGAAAGGAAATATAAGATGGTCTGCCCGAGCAACCCTAAGAATTGGCCCGATTAGCCGAAAGGCCAGGGCCAAACACTAGAAGAATAGAAGCTACAATGGAAATATTGAAGGCGGCAAAAGGAAAAAAAATCTTATCTGAGGAAATCACCACCCTGACTGCAAACGTGGTGACAGCTAAAGAGGTGGAGGTGTTGCTGAATATCTTGCCTGAAGGCGCTACAGGGGAAATAGTAGAAGCCATCCTCGGCACAGCGATGATGGACCCATCAGTACTGATGCTGCTCCAGAAATATCAACAGGAGATAGAACTTCTGAAGGAGCAACTGATAGAGAAAATAGAACAAACCTCAGCTTCTAAGCAGCCCGAGATGCAAGCCGAGTCGTCACGTGGAGGCATTAACCCGTGTGACTTCCCCACATTGTACACCTTTCCGCAACCGGTAGAGCCCAGCCTGGCGGCCACCCAGCAGCGCCCGCCACAGTCGCTGATGCCACCGGTGCTGCCACAGGGGCATTGGGCATCTCCATTGTTGTGTCCTCCTCTGTAAGCGACCACTTTGGTAACCCCCTACCTACAGCCGGTGCATTTCTACCTAGAACCAATCGACCTGACTGCCATGAACAAGCTGATGGTGGAGAGGATGATTGAACTAAAACTTACCGAGTGGAATGAAGGTGACTATGTCACATTTTATGCTTATCGGGTGCCATACCTGTCGCATCATGTAGCAAAGTTGTCACGCCCCGGGCGCGGAAGATTATTAGGAAGTGGCGTGACAATGTCTATAACAATCATGTCAATCAGAGCGTAGTGCATTCAACACATACAGACATAGTGCGTAAAATAGAATTAACCCAAATCTTTATTCATCACCATGTTTCTCTCAAATAGTATGAAGACTAAATGAGAAGAAAATTACAATCTTTGACTCAAGAAAATAAAAATTACATAATCGACTAAGGATAAATGAAACTATAAGACTCTTTGACAAATGGATGGCTCTAAATATCACTCTTGCTCTTCCCCATCCATGCTAAGCTCCTCTTCATCGGACTTACCTGAAAAGGAGGGGAAAAACTATATGAGCGAACGCTCAGTAGGGCTAAACTTCAAGTACAAGCAGGGATGGCTACCTTGCCGTCCCCCTCTGCTTTGGGAGTTTCCCTCCTGTGGTGGGCTTCCCCAACTTCCTTGGGGTAGCCTTTGTTAACATACTGGATGTGGAAGCGTCCGACTGGCCTGAGATCAACGCTCCCATCCGGGGCGCCATTGAAGCTACTGCCAGTCGAACCCCGGCCAAGAATAACAACCACAGCTCGGCTGAGACGCTTAGCTACAATGTGCACCATGTGCACCCGACTGCTGGCTCGTCTCAGTGGGGATTGGCATCCCACTGGAGGAGGTTCTGAAGGAGCCATGCAACTGCCACACCAAGAAGTCAACTCTCCAGCTCCGACAAGTTTGTCGTCATTGGAGGCATCAGAGTCCATCTTAATAGACAAAGGTCTAAGGCGATCCCAGACCGAATAATACCGACCATTCCAGTCCGCAACTCCTTTCAAGGACTAGAGAAGATGAAAGAAAGGATGGTGCCCGCCATCCCAGCCGCGGCATTAAGAGACACATCGGCTCGCGGGCCGGCAAAGCTGAAACAGGCTTGAGTTCCCAAGGGAGCCCAACCCACGGCACCAGCCCAAGTGGGGCCTAGCCATGCCCGCCGCATAATGGGGCAAAGAGACGAAAGGGTCGAGGTGACAACCACGACCCACCAGTCGGCAGTCACTGTGACAGTGCTGCCCAAAAATGCCCACCACTGACATCACAGGCGGCATCACCATGTTGACCACCCGACGTATGCAAATTACACTCATCAAGATGTTGCCACTGACACCCAACCACCGGCCGTTCTCCCCCACCAGGAGTGGGAAGGGATCGAGCAGGCCATCAGAAACTACCTCCGAGGGCCAGGCAATAACCCCTTGGGCCGCTAGAGATTGCTGGGGGCAGTGGCTTCTACCTTCCGAGAGGAAGAAGAGGCTCGGCCCGTGCCTAGCGCGGAGTTGAGAAACCAATCGGAAGAGCGACACCAGTCCCCTGTGCAGGAGGAAGTGCCGCCCCGACGGTCGATCTTTGACAGGCTAGTGTTCCTGAGCAAGCCATCAGGGAGAACAGCGAGAAGAAGCAGAGACTGGAGAGTTTTCACCTGCAATATGGCAGGATTCTCTAGCCCGACTGGAAGCTGTTGTTGTGCGTGATGGTGGTCCCCGGACCTACGTCCTCCGCCACGTACTAAGAGTTCCGTTCCAATAAACTGTGCATGGTAGATTGCAATAACTTGCATGATCATCTGCATCCTTTACTTCGGCCTTGGCAGCCCCTTTTTTCTGGTAATTAATCAAAGGTTTTCCCTTCTAGTAAGGGATGTAATTAACGCCATAGCCTTAATGGCATGGCGGACTGCTGGTCCCGACCAAACCACACTTTCGCCCGACTCAAGTTAGGTTGAGTGCACAATAAATTTGTCACCCTGGTGACTGGCACGCCAATAATAAATAATCAATAAATAAATAAATAAAATACGTCTCCAAATCTCTGGCACGCTCGGTGGGACGAATGTCACCTTTCATCTTCTTGCCGGGAAATCAGGGCTGCCAAGGCCCTTCCAAAAGTTACTGATCGTGGCTTTGTTCATCTTCGCAAGCAACTAATGGCGACCACGAATGGACTGGCCGGTGTCATTTTCGGCACCTCAATCGTCGAAGCTCATGTGCGCGGGTACCTGGTGGTGCCCACGGTGTTCGGCACCTTCCCCGCTGCTGTTGGCTTCCCCAACTTTTTGGGGCTGGCCTTCGTTGACATGCTAGAGGTGGAGCCCTCCGAGCCCGCCGAGAATGCCGCAAGAAAGACCGCATCCCCGGAGGCTCGACACCGCCGGAATGCATCCAAGAGGCCGGCACTGGTCGCCAGCTGCCTGGTCCATCATGCTGTTCCCGGGGCCCTCCCCGCTCCCATCAATAAGAGTTCTGGGGGACGCCAGCGCAGAGGCTACCGAAAGAACTCCACCGTGGTTGCCAGACGCGTCTCCCAGTCTGGGAAGTCGGTGCTGATTGGCGGGGTCCGTGTTTTCCTAGATGGACACGACGCCCGGGTAGTCCTTGATCGGGTCATCCCCGCTGTCCCCATTCACAACTCATACCAATCCCTCGCCGCAAGGAGGGCGAAAAAAGATGAAGCCGGCTGTCACGGCAAGAAGATGTTGGCCCCAAGGCCAAAGAAGTTCAAACAGGTCTGGGTCCCTAAAAGGGTCCAGCCTGCCCATCAAGACATTGCACCTCAAATGGCTCACTGGGTATCACCGTTCAGTCTCTATAAGTGACTAGGTCCGAGATGTTGAAAGTGGAGTTGATCCCGTAGCTCTCTGGCAGATCTACAACATATGCATTAGAACCAACTCATTTGACTATGCGGAAAGGACCAACACCGCGAGCTTGTAGCTTCTTCACAGTTCCCGTGGAAAACTGTTCAGACTTGACCCTGATCATGACGTACTCACCCTCCTGGAACTCACGATGGTGCCTATGGGCATCAACCAACTCTTTGTAGCGTGCATTGTTGGTCTCAATGTGACGACGTATATGCTCATGCAACTGCCTAATATGATCAGCGAAGGACTCCGCTAACTTGGACACATGGGACTAAATGGGTGATGGGACTAAGTCTATGGGCTTCCTAGGTCTACGACCAGTAACAATCTCAAAAGTGCTCATGCCTGTACACCTATTGACCGAGTCATTGTAAGCAAACTCTGCTTGTGGTAGGACCAAGTCCCAATCCCTTACACAATCACGGACAAGACACCTAAGAAGATCCCCCAAACTCCTATTAACAACCTTAGTCTGACCATCGATCTGGGGGTGATATGCAGTGAAAAATGTCAGCTAGGTGCCCATCATGTGCTATAGGGTTTTTGAAAAATAACTAGTGAATCATACATTCCTATCTGACACTATAGTACGAGGGAGGTCAAACTTGGAGACACAATGGGAAAATAATAGACGGGCAACTCTAGAGACATCGAAAGTCTTGGAGCATGGAATGAATAATGCCATCTTGGAGAACCAATCTACAACCACAAAGGTAGAGTCATGCTTTCAGAGGGTGCGGGGCAATCCCAACACAAAGTCCACGCTAATGTCCTGCCATGGACTATCCGGGATGGGGAGGGGAGTATAGAGGTCGGTATTCTTCTTCTTCTGCTTGGCCATAGCACAAGTGCGGCACTGGGCCACGATATGAGTGACATCCCTCTTCAAGCTAGGCCAGTAGAATCTATGCTCAACCGCCTCTATGGTCTTGTTCTGGCCGAAGTGGCCAGCAAGACCTCCCGCGTGCATCTCCCACGTAAGAAAATCACGAACGGAAGTCCGTGGGATACACGCATGTTCTGTGGTGGTACTTTAAAGGGGAATATCAATAAAACTCCATGATGGTGAACATCACCATGACTCGATCCGTCTGGATCTCGGGCTACGTGCCTACCTCTTCCTTTCGGCTTCCATCCTGACACTCCGTGGGTGGATGTCCTATAAGGTCCTTGAAGACCCTGAAAAGCCTGAAGTAGAAACCCTGAAACCCTTCGTAAACCCCCTCGGCGCCATTTTCTCTCGGCACACCCATTTTCCATCGGCGCCACTCTTTTCACGCCGAGGGCTATTCCCCAAGCCGAGACTGCAGCGCGCCGAGGCCCTAGGCCATGCCCCGCTCACATCGAGACCCCATATTACCGCTTTGCTGGCGCCGATGGCCCTTTAAACTTTGAAGGTCCAACCCTGTTGAACTTCAGCTTAGGCTTAACATCCCAATCCCATTAGGCTGCCCTCAGATCTAGACTCTGTCAAAGGGGACCATGGTTCTACACTCATAAACCCAGGAGCTAGATCAATGGGGTTTTACTCCTACATTTTTTTTAACCCGAATGGCCCATGGAGTTTTGCCACTGCATGTTCTGTGGTGGTACTTTAAAGGGGAATATCAATAAAACTCCATGATGGTGAACATCACCATGACCCGATCCTTCTGGATCTCGGGCTACGTGCCTACCTCTTCCTTTCGGCTTCCATCCTGACACTCCATGGGTGGATGTCCTATATCTTCTTGGCATAGTCCAGAATAAGGGGAGGTGCTGCTGGAATGAATCTGATCTGTGCTAAACCACTTTACCTCCAAACCCTCGCCGAGTTTAGAGAGTCCTGCCTCTGCATGGTCTCTACTAACTCCCTCTCCTCAGGGAATAATAATATCAAACGCTTTGATGTGTGCATACTGTCTTGGATCTGTCCAATCTCATGATATTCGGGCATCAGTATAGCCCACTCTTTTATGGACTCCATCCCGCCTCTGCATTGATGGTTTCCTATCCCCACTTGGCATAGTTCAAGATTTGGGGGATATGCTGCCAGATTCATTCTGTGGCACTATAGCATTTTAATTAACACGAATTTTGTCATCCTCGCTTGAACTAATAAACCAAAATGAACCTCAAGCTTCTAATCATTATTGTACCATTTTCTTTCCTGCATAAGAATAAGCATAACAGTCATATTTTGATCTGCCTTTTGGGTCCTTCTATTTTGGCGTTTAATCAAGGGTTGTCCTTCTTTGGAAGGGCGTAATTAACATCATAACCTTTATAGTATGACAGACTTTCGATCCAGACCCGAACCTTATAATTGACTGACGAAGTCAGATCGAGCACATAAGAAAATCATCACTCTGGTGACTGCACGCCTAACGAATTAACTCAATCAATTAAATGATTAAAACATAAACCAAATAAATAAATAAATAAACCAGATAAGAATCCCAAAAAATCACATTCCATAAATGAATGATCAAACCCTGATCTCCAAGCATGCTGAGCCAGCAAAGGAGACCTCTAGCTCAGCAGAAGTTGTGATTCTTGCCGTTTCTCAAGCCAACCAGGGGAAAGCTCCATGTCAGCCTCTCCCGCAGTAGACAATAGCACGACCTATGGCATCCCAGGTGCAACCGTCCTCGTTAGGGGGTCAACCCAATTTGCATGGAACGGTCATGGCGACCCCCTTCACACAACAGCAGACACACTTCTACCCGGAGCCTGTAGACCTTGTTGCAGTGAATAAACTAATGATAGAAAGGATGATAGAGATGAAGCTGTCCGAAAAGGTTGACGGTGTCTCTGGTACCTTTGATGTCTACCGAGTGCCGTATCCTTCTCACTATGCTACAAGAAGATTACCCCTGGGGGTCAACAAGCTGCCAAAATTCAAGAAGTTCAATGGGCAAGGTTCCCCCAGGGAACATATAGCTTATTACACAACAGTCATGGGTGACTTGGCTGCTGATGAAGCCTATTTGCTGAAGTTCTTTGGTTCATCCCTCACCGAGTTGGCCTTTGAATGGTATTCAAGCCTTCCGACCGGGTCCATGGCTGATTGGCCCGATATGCAGCATAAATTTTGGAAAAGATTCTATGTCACAGAAAGAGAGATCACAGTGGTAGAATTATATTCAACCTGGCAGAGACAGGATGAGACAGCCCTTGATTATATAAAAAGGTGGAGGAATATGGCTATGAGATGCAGGCGACCTCCGCACCAGGAAGATGCTGTTTAGATATGCAAACAGAATCTCAGGAGAGAGGTGCTTGAAAAGATGATCGGGACGGATGTCAGGACATTCGACCGGCTAAACAATGTGGTGGCAGAGGTTGAAACCTTCTTGTCCAAACGTCCTATCGTCAATAGCCTTGCTGTTCAAAAGGGAAAAGCTGTTGAACGGTGACCGGCGCCCACAGAAGTAAACATTGTTGACTTCAGAACTTTTGACCAATAGAAGGAAAAGGGTAAAGCAGCAGCTGCTCCTCTGCCAGCAGGGGTTGTAGAAAAGAAGGAAGGTGTCTCCCTGAGAAATAAGATGAAGAAAGCATACTCCTTTCCCAAGGAGAAGACCCAGGCACTGTTTGACTGGGCATATAAGTACAACAAGATAACGCTGCCCGAGCCAAAGAGACCAGCCGATGTGGCAAAGAAGGATGACCCACTGTTCTATCCGTACCATAGGGCACTCGGACACGTCATTGAAGACTATTATGTCTTCAAGGATGTCATGGAAGCATGGTCAAGAAAGGGGAATTGCAACTAGGGGAATATCAAGTGGATCCTCCACGCCCCCATGAGCCCCCGGTGTTGAGGCTGCCTACCAATATGATCTCTATATACCAACAGTTGCCTGAAGAAGCTGCCGAAGAATGCACTCAGCACACATATGAAGCCTACTTCCTTACTCCCCTCAAGGATCAGGTGGGATGGCAGACAATGCCAGCAAAAACTAAGAGAAAAGCACCAGCCACTAGAACACCGGGTGCATCTATTCAGGGTGTTACTCCGAAATTCGCATCACCTCTAGTAAATCTTGTATGGCACACTACAGGGTCACCGCCAGTTGTCCGAATATTCACTCCCAACCTAAGAAAGTAGACTCCATTGCCTGATCAGAAAGAGATGAGCCCTGAGGTGCGGCATCTCCAGCAATATATCAGCCAGCTCGATGAATATGAGCAGTCTGAGCCAAAACTGTTACTGGTAAAAGACCATATTCTATGGGAGCAACTGAAAGGGTTGGCAATTGAAGAGCCAGTAGAGAATAAACAAGAAAAAGTTGAAACTAAATTCTTCTGGGGGCATGAGCCAGC